>VDFB02382042.1:0-10198 GCA_007258455.2 Sequoia sempervirens
AACTATTTCCTTAAGCAAGTCAACATCCATATAAGCATTTGGCACAAACAACTTTCTCAGGTCATAGTTCCAAGGGTTTCCTATTGGGATACCCATATATCTATTCCTAAACCAGCTATAAAATAGTTCTCATCCAGTATAAGGTAATTTGACATCCCTAATAGAACATCCCCTATCAAATAGACCCTCTTCTACTTGCGGACCTCTGTAAATAAATTGGCCTTTAGGTTTGTCACTGGTTGAGGGTGATAACTGATCCATGAGGTCTTTATTTAAAGGTCTTTTAGGAGCAAAAGATTCCCCTTTAGATGAAAATACTTTTATTATAGGAGCCATAACACAAGAGGTACTACAATGCAGTTAGATGGAAATACTTTTATTATAGGAGCCATAACACAAGAGGTACTACAATGCAGGGTTTCCAATTTGTCTAAGCAAGGCCTACGAGTTTTGTGATGGTGCGACATGAATTAAGTAAATATAGAATTAAAACATTCTTCTTTCTAAACGTCAAACCTTATAAATAATGAACCAAGAAAACCCTAACAAACTTAAGCTTGAGAAACCACAATTTATGAATAATGCTAAAAAGAGGAAAAAAATTCACTTACTGATTTCCCTTATAGGTTGACAACCCTGGTTTTGACATTAGAAAATGTTGAGAGACCATTGCATGAGATCCTTCAGTGTGTCGAGTATACTTTACAATGCTGAATTATCCCTTTCAGACAAATATTAATAATTATGCAGCTCCTTACTCTGGTAGCTCAATGTCCTTTCAGTTATTAAGGCTCCCTCATGTGAACTAGAAAGTCTCACTTGCCCTTAACTAAGTTTTGAATACCAGCTATTGATCCTTTTGGAGTGTTAATTGATTGAAAATCTAGATTGACTGGCTTATTATGAAAGATCCAACTATACACAACCATAATACTTACCAAATGAAAAGAGGCCACATGGAACCACTTGTTAGTAGTTTGTTGGCTCCACCATCTCTTTATCTCTATAGCGTTGATCCATGTGTCATTTTTCTCTCGCCCTCATGAGTCATAACTCATGTGAAACTTTCATCAATGGGGAGATAGGGAAAGGATGGGATTAGATCTCTTGAGTTCTTCATACACACTTCTTAATTACCCGCAACTTTATCCTTCATACAACATCCATGACTCAGATTAAAATATCATCAAACATGTGCAATATATTTGCATTAGTAACACACTTTATTTTCCATGCCCTGTGTTGAGATATTTAATTAAATATTTACCCACATGCCAATGCTTCCATGTCCTTTGGATTATTCCATGTGGTAGATGCCCACTTCCCCATTGGGAATATGGCAGGATAGGTGAGACCCACACGGGATGGCGGGGAGCGGTTGAGATTAATCTACGTCACCCACTATCAATTGTTGATTCCTTTGAAAAATTATAAATTCCAAGCATTTGAAACCATTGGGCCCATTTTCATAGGAGACATGTGGAAACCACTCACCAACCCTTGTGATTATTTTAATAAGCAAGAAAAAAAATAGGTGTGCGGGGGATGGTCGAAATGCGACCACCTCATTTATCTCCCACTATTTATTTTCTTCAATAACCATCTACATGCCTTAACAAACATGTCAATCCCTCCAATCATTCAAGACACATGGCCCTCACCCGTGAGCCTAATTGAATAAAATAATGAGAAACAAAATAGAACGGGTGCATAGGGAATAGTGGCGATTATTTGTATCATTCGAATGACACTCAAGGGTCCTTATATTTGCACATGTCAAAAACTATTAATCTTTTACAAGGGACCCGACTAGGTTGATGAGACCATACCCATGACATGTAAAGTGAGAAATATTTAGCCCAACTTAGGAAAAATTAAAATAATAGCCCAACATACGTCAACCGGTAAAACAAGACTAGAGGGTCGGTTACTTAACGGGTTTTGATGGCATAAGTCATGACTTAAAGGACTAAGAACTAATACAAGGGGTCAACAAAGAAATAAAACCTTGGAGAGGATACAAATCAAAGGGTAATTCAAATAATACCAAAGTGAACTAAAACCATTATACAATGATAGGAGAAAAGAACCCATAGTCTTTTGAACTAAGCAAGATTTTGGAGATGGAACATGAATTTTTTTTAAGGAGTTCCATCAATGGCTCTGACTAGGGATGTATGTCTCTTGTATGTATGGTGAGATCCTAGAATAGATGGTTGAATCAAACCAGTAAAAACACAAGGAACCAAAGAACCAGGGAACTACCTAGACTAGGCAATAAGACTGAATCACACACAACCAAAGCAAACACACCTATACACAAAATGTACAAAATCTATAGTGTACATGGAATTATAACAAACTTAGGAGAAGTATGGTTTTAAGAATTGTCCATGTACTGGAAGTTCAAAAATTTCACTTGTCAAGCTGTGGAGGAAATAAGAATCCTCACCATGTGTACTGGCTATCCGATAAGGGTCAATCCATAATGCTTCAAATTTCCCATGTTTTCCCTTTTCCCGAGCCCTTACATTCCAGGATAACATCATAATATTTACCTCAAAATTTCTAGGAGAAGATCTCTTATCATGTAAATACTTAACCTACAACTGCATCTTTATATTCTTAGCATGAGCTTCTCTTTTGGTCTCATCCATTTGCACTAGATTATTAATTTTGTATTGCATATCATCACATACCTCTTCTTCATATTCTTGCACAAACTTATATAATTTTAGTAGGTTATTCTATGGCAATCTAGTATCTAGACCATATACCAAGCCAAATGGTGAATAACTTGTAGCTTTTTTCATAGTCCCTCTATATGCTCAAAGTGCCAATTTTAGCTTTGAGTCCCAAGCCTTTTTGTTCTTCTCCATCACTCTTTTGATGATTTTCATCAAGCTCTTGTTACTAGAATCAGCCTAACCATTTCCTTAAGGATGGTAAGGTGGAGAATAAGAAACTTGTATGCCATGTTTATCAAAAAAGTCTTTGAATTCATCAGATCTAAAACACATAGCATTATCTAAGATGATATTTTCTAGGACTCCAAACCTAATAATAATATTATTTAAGAGGAAATCTACCACCACCTTGCTTGTTTCCTTCTTTGTGGGTATTGCTTCTACCCATCTTGTAAAATAATCAGTGGCAACAAGGATCCATCAGTGCCCTCCACTTGACTTTTCTAGTATATTTCTGATGAAATCAATTCCCCATTATTGGAAAGGGTCTTGAACAATCATAGGGCTAAGTGGTAGATTTCCTAAAACGTTCAAATTTCCTAAAAACCTTTGACAAGCATCACAAGTCTTAATGAACTTGTAAGCATCCTTAAAAATAGTAGGCCACCAAAATATTGCTCTCAAGATCTTGTGGGTAGTGGTCTTTGCCATGTAATGACCACCACACACCCCATTATGCATTTCCTAGAATATTTCTAGTGCTTGCTTTCCATCTACACATTTGAGAAATATACCATCTAGGTTTCTCCAACATATCTCATTGTCAATAATCACATACTTGATGGCATGCAATTTCAATGTCCTCTTGTCATTGTCAGCCATATCTGTATGACACTGCAAAGTTTGTAAATACTGGACAATTCTTCTATACCATCCACATGTTTTCATATCATAGATAGGTGCAACATCAATCACTTATGTATGATTGAATTGATTAGCCTCCAAATTAGCTTATGCCATTAACTTAGCTAGGCCCTAACCTCTTACTAATTTGATGATTTGAACATCAATGTTAAATTCTTGGATCTTGTTGATCCATCTACACCTTTTTCCTATAGTCTCCTATTGAGTGAAAATATCTTTCACAACAGCACTTGGTACAAAAGCTATGATAGTAGCTCCCTGTAGGTAAGTCCTGAGGTTCTTTACAACATTAACTAGAGGATATGATTGCTTCTCAGTCATGTCATATTTTAGCTCTGCAACTTGTAAAGACTTGCTAAAAAAAGCAATGGGTTGTTCAAATCCCTCTTGATTTTTTTGTAACAAAACAACAATTGTATGAAAAGAAGCAAAAGAGAAAATGTGCATTGGCTTGGAGAAATTAGGAGATTTCAATATTGGGGCCTCCTTAATAGCTTGTTTAATTTTTTTAAATTCCTAGCTAGGCTCCTCACTCCAAAGCACCTTTTCTCCCTTCTTCAACATATTGGAAACAGGTCTTGTGATTTCTACAAAGTTAATCACAAACCCTCTTAAAAAATTCATTTGTCCAAAAAATGACTAAATTCCCTTGACATTTTTGGTTGAGGAACTATCTATGACTACACTACTCTTTTAAAGGTCTATTCTTACTCCATCCTTAGACCGCAATATGCCTAACAACTTTTCCTAAGTTACCCCAAAAGCACATTTCTTTGGATTCAAAGGTATCCCATACTCTAGTGACCTAACAAATACTTTTTCTAAATGCATACAATGATCTTCCTCTTTCTTGGAGTAAGTGGTCAAGTCATCTTGATATACAACCATAAATAAATCAATAAAATCAGAAAAATCTACGTCCATAGCTCTCTGAAAAGTGGCCCCTGCATTTGTTAAGCAAAAAGGCATTCTAACATAGACATAGGTACCCCATGGAGTAGTGAAGGAAGTCTTGTACTACTCATACTCCTTCACTTTTACTTGGTTATAACCTAAAAAACCATCCATCATTGATAGTAGCTCACAGCTAGTAACCTTTTGTAACATGGCTTCCATGTTTGGAAATGGGTAATTGTCCTTTAATGAGGATACATTCAGGTTCCTGAAATCAACACATAATCTTATGTCACGATTTTTTTTCTTACTTGTACTAAATTGGATACCCATGAAGAGTGTCTAATGGGTCTTATAATACCAGCATCTCTCAACTTTACCAACTCCTCATGCATCTTGGCAGCTATAGTAGGATTGATGGGTCTCTTCTTTTTCCTGAAAGGTTTAGCATTCTCCTTTAGAGGAATTTCATGCTGAAACAATTCCTCTTTGTAAGTTTTCAAGTCATCGTATGACCAAGCCAAGACATGTCTTTATTTTCTAAGGCAAATAACATTTCCTTTACCTTTGGCTTCATCTTCTTTCCTACATAAACTTTCTTAGGGGCATTTTTAGTCCCCAAATTTACTTCCTCCAGGTCTTCTGGGTGAGTAGTAGATGTCTTGGTCTTGCTTTTGTCTTGACTATCAAAAACCATTTCAAGTGCTATAAGGCCTTTGGGTAATTTTTTTTTAGCTAGATGAATTATTTTCCAAATACTGTATCCTTTCCATCAATATTTTTAAAAAATCCACCAAAGTCAATCTCTTGACCTTCATATTCATTAGCAGAGTTCAAAAATATGAGAATATCCTCATCATCATTGAATATCTACCATTTGTGCACATTGTTAGGAATGGAAGGCCTTGTCTGTATCTCAACCTTAGAGATTCATATGAAATTTATATCATTGGGTCTTAATGCAATGCTATCAAGTAAGTCAGCTACTCTATTTTGTCCTCTTTCCATCCAGTCAATTCCAAAAGCATCAAACTACTCAATGGAATCCCAGACAATATTTTTGTATTTCTTTACTTTTTTGCTCTTGCAGGCATATTTGGATCTTACTTGGGATATCACAAGCTTACAATCACCAATCACCATTAACTTTCTTATTATGTGCTTCTTAGCTAGTCCCAACCCCAATAATAAAGCTTCATACTCTGCCACATTATTAGTACAGACAAAGGACAATGTGAAAGAGAATTTATAATTACTGCCACTAGGTGATACTAATAATATCCCCGCACTAGACCCTTCTTTGGAACTTGCACCATCAAAGTAGATTTTCCAAAGTCCATCCTTGTCAAACAATCTTACAACTTAATTTTCTATTGGTGCATGGAATTTATCAATTTCTCTTGGTACTTCCATTTTGAAATTACTGATGTCAATTTCTACAAAAATAATTGTATCATCCTCAAGAACATGTTCCAACATATGTGGGACTCTTGGTTCTCTCATTATTTGAACATCCTTACCGTTAATGGTAAATGTGGCATAAGACATGTCACATTTCATACTTCCATAGATGCACTCCATTTCTAAGATACCAACATTCCATAATTAGGTGGGATATCCACCACCACCACACTCATCTTAAACTATTTGTCTAGGTGGGTTGCTAATCTATATAGAAGTTCATTTATCACACCAATAATAGGGACTTCTCTTGAATCCACAACATAGCACTTACCACGAGTGTTATCAACTTTTAGTCCTAATTGTTCCATAATTTTAGCTGGCATGATGTTATTTGATGCTCTAGAGTCAATAATACAATTTTTTATAAATTTTTCTCCAATAATTAAAGTGAGAAAAAAATGGATCTATCTTATCATGGCAAGTAGTTACTGAATTCCCCAAGAAGATATGGGGAATATCAGTGATAACTCCTTCAACTTACATATCTTTCTTATCTTTTTCACTTAGTTTGGGTGGAGTGGACACCACTAAATCATTACAAGCTATAGTAGCACCATTGATAAGGGCTACTACCTTATGCTCATGTTCCTCTATTCTCATCATTTCAAGGAAAGACATAGATACTTTTACTTGGATAAGTAATTGAAACATATCAATAGTAGTATTCTTGGGTAATTCAATTGGGAGCATACCTTGTTCATTTCTACTCTCCTTCTATTGATTTTTGGGTAGTTCAATCCTCTGCTTGATATCTTTCCTCAAAACTTCAGGGTTTTTATTTTGTGTCTTTATCTTGGCAGCAGGAGATTTGAATTCTTGAGTAGCTTTTGGCTTCTCTACTCTCTTAGAACAAAATTTATCTCCCTTGCCTTCTTTAGCTTTGATAGCTTCTATTTTTCCATCAAGCTTGTTCTCTTTGTTCTTGACATTTTTCTTTTTGATGAAAATACCAGCAAGACTACCTTGTTCACCACCGACTGTTATGTTCCTCAAATGATAAGAGCTTCTGGCTTGGGTGGCCGAGACTATAGTATATTTTGCAATCTCTTCCTTTGAGGGTCTTCTTAGTGACACAACATCTTAAATTGCTTCCAAATTGTAAACCTCAGTTCATCACTATCAACATCCTCATCAGAGAGAACTTGCTGATGATATGTACTAGCAATTTTCCTTTGATTATCTACATCCACTTCATAAGAGTCCCCATCAGAAGAGCATTCACAATTTGCAACATTAGAATCACCCATAACCATAAGTACATTAACATCCTCCTCCTCTTGGTGATCACATTCTTCAGGCATATCTTCATCTACTTCAACCATCTGTGCAACTACACATTGATGAGGTGAATGTGACATTTGACAGACCAAGCACCAAGGGGTGTCTTAAACATAATTTCCTGAATTCTTCTACAAAGGCTCTAGAGGAACCTTCTAAATATTTCTTGGATTATTAGGAACATGCTTCCCATTATACCAACTGGTATTATATGGGTGGACTTACAACCTAGGAGGTCTTTCATTCCTTTGATAATTTTTTGGCTGAGCCTTTTCTTTCTTAATTTTGTCACTTATAGTCTTCATAAAATTATCAGTCTTATCCTCAAATGTATTCCCCTTATCTCCTGAACTCTTATCCTCCTTTTAATTTTTGAGGAGTTTTGTATCATCTCTTCTACCAACTTTACCAATCGCTCTACTAATATTCTCAATATGCTCTACCATCTTGAAGGCTTCCATCAATGACTGTGGATTCTTATCTAGTAGTCAGTAACTCATTTTTGTATCAAAATAATTATAGTAATTTACCAAGCATACGTGATCATTCAATTGTAAATGAGGAGAAAACCTCCTCCTAGCCTTCTAGAACCTTGTATTGAACTCAACAATAGATTCATTAGAACCTTTAGCAATATTATTAAATTGATTCAATAGAAAGCTTGAATTAGTCTTGTCACCATATTGATCTCTAAATATCCTTTTGAATTTGTCCCAAGAACTAATGCTCTCGATAGGAAAACTTCTATACCACTCTTGAGCATCTTCCGTGAGAGACTGCATAAATAACTTCATCATGACATCCTTTGCCTCTACCTTGAAATCATCCATAACATTAGCAAATTCTTTAAAATGGTCTTCACCACTCAAGGCATTATTACCAGAGAATCTGACTAGAGCAGGTCTGAAATCTTTAGGGAATGGGTTAGGGTAGCTAGGTATCCTAGTGAAACACAATTGCTGGTATCTATCTACTTGGAGTGGCCTCCTATTATGTCAATCCCTATGGACATCTCTTTTCTCATCAACTCTTATCTTTACCCTTCCCACTTTCGCCATCACCACCTCCTTTCTTTCTTCCTTCATCATCTTCAAAATAAGAACTATTATTCTTATTTTTTCCTTCACCTCCACCACCTTGACCACCACCACCTCCACTACCTTGACCACCACCACCTCCACTAAGAATATTCCCATCAGACTTCTTCTTTTATGACTCATTGTTAGTATGCCTAGAGCTTGAAGACTCTGGAGTAGGAGTGGACATTTTGTGTGTGGGGATTTTAGTAGATGAGGTATTGGTATTAGTAATGGTATTGAAGGTAGTTTTCTTAGGTTGGTCAATGGGTCTCTTCCCATGATCTAAAAATGATGTCTTCTTAGCAGTAGTAGGAGGATCTGAGGTTCTATTAGTTGAGAGAGATTTGGTGTAGGTATCATTAGCAGAGGTTCCCATCGGGACTATTACCTTAGGAATGTCATTGGTCATTTTAGAAGAAAATTTAAAAAGGTTTTCCTCAAAGGTCTTACACCTAGCAGCATATTCTCTCATTTTCTCCATTTTTTGTTTTCTAGCATCTCTCTCTAGTTGCTTAGCTCTAATCCTATCTTCCCTTTCTTTTAATGCCCTCATTCTATTCTCTTCTTCTTCTTGGATCCTTAGTTATTCCTCTTCTATAGATTTCATGTCTTTATCTATCTATTCCTCATTTTCTAGAACATCTCCAAGCTCACTCGAGGTAGGAGTATAGTAGGGCTAGTCAATAGGATCTTCCTCAAGAGAAAGGTGCACTTGTACATCAGGAGATTCACCTCTTGGCTTAAAATTCTTTCCATTAAAAATGGAGCCCAATCCAATGGTTGAATTGTCTGACAACTTCTTATTCTTACCCCAAAACTCCCACCTATCTTCTTCTTGAAATATTAAGTTCATTATCAAACACTTGTTCAATAGGAAAAATTCCTTGGTCTATGTTAGACCCTTCAACTTCATGTTCCTTTTCATGGATACTGACACTACTTAATTCAACATTAAATGTAGGAGATGCATCAATAGGAGAGTCAACAGACTTACTTGATTCAAAGCTCCTCTTTACCCAACCAGGTTGCTTCTCTTTAGCAGGTTCAAATTATACCTTCTGCTCAGGATGCTTCTTTGCATAACTTCGAGTCTTCTTCATGATGTCAAATGTGTCAAAATCCTTCTTCTTACATTCCTTTTGAGAACTTATCTTTACATTGGTACTAGAGATTTCAGAGTCGCCACCTAGAATGTTGGGAAATAGAAAGTGATTGCACTTTGACTTTGTACTTGTAACTTCAGAAAAGATTTTAAACATAACCCAACACAAAGTGATAGAATGAAACAAGACTTGATGTATAAGACTGAATATGATGTGACTAATATAACCAAATTTAAACTCATTATTCTTTAGAAGGTAAAGAATATAATAACAAACACTTGAATCTAACTATACCAGATATAAACTAGAGACTTTGGATTTAGCTATTACCCAACGAAGTCGACAATCTGTTGGTTATTTTTTAAGAATGAAATTGATCTCCAGAAATACCTATGGAATTTTCCATTTCCAATAATCAATACTCCAAAGGGATTGTCCAGCAAATGAGTGGAAGCTGCAAAACTTCTTCTCCTACACTTTGGGCTTTGTGAAACTAGGGAGGGTGATCCCACAATGTATACTCAGGAATTCATACAATTATAATTAAATACATTGTCAATAACAAATACTTCTCATAAAATTACTCAACAATATAGTACATCAAATAAGTTGGTAACTTATTTATCAATGTCTTATACTTGGAGCATGAGAAGGAAGAACTTCAACACAGAACAACTACAATGGTATCCATTTGAGAATTTGTAAATTAAAAGTGATTGGTTGATGAATCAACATAGAAACTGAACCACAAATACTTTGCACAAACCAG
>VDFB02382043.1:0-32276 GCA_007258455.2 Sequoia sempervirens
TGAGAAAATCCCAAAGGAGGTCTTTAGTATTTTATTTAGACTAATTACAAAGAGTATATCCTTGTATGTTTTGGAAACCTTTAGATAAACCTCCCTCTACATTGGAAATCACTCTGGATAACTCTACTAGAGCTTCTAAAATTTTGGTGAATTTTCTCATTCTCCTTGGATCCTGTTTTCCCTTTGAATAAACCCTTGTCCCCATTTGTGAGTAGGGTTTATCCTCTTGAGCTTTCAAATGTTCTAATTTTTTGTTGACTAGTTTTCCCAGTTCTCAGTCCTTTAAGTCAAATTTCAAGCCATTATTTGCATCTGTTTAACGACCCCCTTTGGTTAGTGTACTGGTCATTCAACTCACTCACTAATGTCACCAATTTCCTAAGTCAGGGTTTTAATTTTCCTGATGACTTAAGCTTAAGTCTCAGTCTGCAAGGGGTCATGTTGTAGATGGCTTAGCCAAATCCCTTCACTAAATGCTAATTGTGCAATATGTAGGTTTTTGATATTTGAGGATATTGGAGAAGATCTCGATCATACCCTACCAGCTTGCGGACTTAAGGTGTCAACCAATTATTTAGTGTGAGGTCAGCGATATGTGAGCACGTGTCCCATACGAAATGTGGGGCCCAACCTCCACTACTAAGCTTGTGGCCTGTGGTTTTAGACTGTCGGCTGAGATCAAAGGCTAGAGTGAATCTTTACTATTCCTTGCTAGCTCGCGAGAGGAAAATGGAGGCTGGTTAAAAGCCACGGGGTCAGCAAGATTGTGACACGTGGCTCCAACCTTTCAATTTGCAAGATGTATGGGGCCCCCTGATAGGGTAGTTCATGTCTGAGATGGATTAATATTATTGGTCAGAGGAAATTCAGTGATGCTTCGTTGGATTTCAAACCTAGTCAGCCCGGGATAAACCGTTCGATCTGCCAACTCTTTAGGAGATCAGTGGGAAATATTCAAAGTCTATAAAAGGCACATGGTAGTTTTTTTCATCTACAATTAGTGAGGCATTAATGAATTATTCCTTTCTTATGTGATCATGTTGATCTCAATTTGTGTGGAGATGTAATTGCTGGCAATCATGGAGGGTGATCCGCAAATTCCCATGCAGCTCAAATTAAACTATGATAGTAAACATGCCACCAAATTGCCATGTTTGCACATGTGTTTTTACCAAACATTGATGATGGTTTCCATTGCCTCACATGATAAATATAGGAGGAATTAACTGCTAATTGTGTCATTCACTTTTAGCAGTTAGAAAACTTTCTGAGTCAAGTCTGATCAAGTTCGAGTGCTTGTCTAACAAAGAAAATGAGTAATCCAGTGAGAAGGTCTACTCATTTGAGTTCTCAAAAGCTCGGTCCTGCTATTCATGAAGGTGCTTCGGTTGACAAGCCCAAGCTTATGCCCACTAGGTGCAGTAGAAGATTGCAATTCCAGGATGTTGTTGCTCAACTGGTAGATGACAAAGGTAAGTAGCCAGTGCACTTTGTTACTAGTGTCGATAGGAAAATAAGGTATGGGCATGGCTCCTTTGGGCATCAAAACTTTCCCATTGATCTTACAGAAAGCTATTTAGATAGCGAGACTGAGATAGACCCAAATTATTAAGAATATCTCTTGACTCTGGGCAAAAATTTGGCCCTGGGTGAGGAGGTTTTGTCTATCCCTCCACTAGCTGTTAAGACTCCAAGTAGTGAACTGGAACTGTGATGCACTTGGGTGAAAATGAGGAGGAGGCTTACATTTCATATCCCTCTTTGTCAATGACTCAGAGCGAACGTGTGTATCAGGGTCTAGGTATTGGTAAAGGCAAGGTGGCTGGTTGGTAAAGAATTGCCATGTGGGATGGAATTTTTTTTATTCTAATGTGTTGCTATGGTGGGTAGTTTCTTCTCTAGTGTACGTGACAGATACTTTTTGGGTTTTGTGTTCAATGCGTGCCCTCATGGAAATATAGATGTCTGGTCTATTGCAGCATGGATGGCAATAGGGGGATTTTGGCGGCACTTTTGGTCTCCCTTTTGATGGCAGTTATAATTTTGGCTTTCCCCATTTGCACCGTGTACTTGCAGATTTAACACGAGGAATTTTGAAATGCAGTCAAAATGACAGGTGAAATGAAAATGTTGTATTTTACATGCATTTGGGCCTGAAGCTTGTCACTCCCTTATTCTATAAAAGGGAAACCAGGGCTCACTTGCAAAAGGGGGGATGAAAGTTCTAGCTAGGTTTTGGGTCGAATGTATATGGGTATAATGATAGGAATAGAATAGATAGTCAGTTTTGAGCCTATGGATAAACTTATGCAATTATCTTAAATTGTTCTCCAAATATAACTCATAAATATAAGTACACATATAATTCTGATACATTTCTCTCCTTCTGCAAGTTCAAGTGAATTTTGAATGAAATATTAATGTTATTTCCATTCTACTTTGAACGTTTGTTCGAATGTATGTCTCTATTTCTGTTTTGATTCAAGCAATCAATTAAAATACTTAAATGGGGTCATGAGTTTAAATTTATTTTCAAAGGATTTGATAAGTAGTAACATATCAAAAAATTGAGCTCCATGATGCAAAGTTATTGTGAGAGTGGTCCATTCCATTAAGTTCTTGGGTCATTTCTATTTTACTAGTTCTTGTATGTGTGACTCCATTTGCCCAATAAATAGAGCATTGATCTATTCCTTAATGATTTACCTAAAGGGTTAATCAGGAAATTATTAAATGACCAACCTAAAGTCGGGATTTAAATTCATTTAGAATTCATTAATCTCGGTGTCAATTCTTACTAAGGATGTCTTTATTTTGATGAATGGGTAGCAAGTTACTTAGAAACCAACCAATTTCATAGTAATTGTTGCAAAATTATCTTTCATTCAAATTGATATGTGCAAATGATGTGTTCTACAAAGAATAACCTTAAGTGAACACACTAGGAACACCCTCCTTGGTTTCACAGAGCCTAAAGTGTGGAAGATCTTATTCATTGACTAGATCTTGTTAGTTGGCCATTCATTACAAGAGTCTTGAGTATAGGAACTGGATACTCCTTAGAGATTTCTTAGGTGCAGTGGAAAACACCAAAAAAATGGAAAATTTGCTGGGGAGTTCTCATTCTCCAAATACACAAATACAAAATGTAGAGTCAAATGGTGATGTTGATCTAAACATTAAGTTTAGATATTGTCAAATTCTTGAACCTGGTATACAATCTGATTGCAGTAAGCATTGAAGGATCCAAACGTGACTCTATTGTGGAAGATAGCCCAGAACCTATCTTATTTGGCAAAGGAATTTCATCTGGTTTGAAGTTTTTTCCTCTGAAAGGAGGTGGTGACTCTAACTCAAAAGAACCTGTTCAAGCATACATCAATTTCTTGAATCTGTCCCTAATGCTAAGAAACACTCCACTGCTACCAACGTACAGGTACTCTTGTAGAATTTGAAAGAATTTTGAGCATATTACAAATAATATCATAATTAATTTCCAATGCTTGACATGAAAATGATTCCCTACTAAGTGATTTAGCACTAGATCAGGGAATATTCTAGATATTTTGGAATGCTTCATATGTAAGTTGAAATTTATGCATTAGAGTGTATAAGAAGCATGCCATACTATAGATCTTAGGTAGCATTTGTATGGAATACCTATGCTAGGAGCTTGGGATCATATTTATACAAGGAATTGAAATAGTGCTGTATAAATTGCATAAATATTTTAAAATTCCTTTTCAAGAACTAGGGGTGAGTTGTCAATTTGTGCCATCTAGTACAAATATGGACAAAGGATAACAAATCAAGCAGTCTTAGGCCCATCAAGATGGATTTTGTACTTATAGGTACAGAGCTATCAGCTTTCACAATATTTATGGCTATCTAAATATTGTACCACCCAAGATCAGGGATAAGATACCAAAGTTCAGCGGTGAGAAATCAAAATCAGCAAACAAACATCTGGAAGAATTTGCAGATGTGATGGGTGATTATGAAGCTTTTTTTCCAATCATTAAAGGGAGATGCAAGAGACTAGTTCTCTTTTCTTCCCACTGCCTCTATATGTTTTTGGAGTGAACTTAAGGCTACTTTCATGGAGCAATTTGGTGAAAGGATAAACCCAAGTATGGCAAGGAGAAATTTCATGGAAATCTCTAAAGATAGAGAAGAGTTGGTTCCTACCTTGAACCTTAGATTTTCCAAGGTCATAAGGGAAATCCTTGAATATTTAAGACCAAATGATGCAAAGTTCTTGGTTGTATATTTAGGGGTGTTTGATAGAAAAATGAGTTTCCTGTTGAGGGATAAAGAACCAATTACATTACAACAAGCTTACCAGGAAGCTGTAAATATTGAGAATAATCTGAAGTACTTAATTATGAGGAGACCTACAATGACCAGTACTGCTAGCTCTAGTAGTATTCAAGAAATTCAACCAGGTCTACTAGAAAATAAAAGTGTTCATCAAGAGGAGGAATCTCTAGATATTGTATTTTCATCATTTTCAAGAGATGCAGAGCAAGGGCAAGCATCAACCTCTAGTTAGCCATGCAGGGGAGGGATGGACTTGATGTTATCTATTGGGAAATTGTATGAAATAAAGAGGCATACAAATGAGTTAGCATATTACTTGTTTTCAAGATTCTTGGATATTCTGATGGAAATTCCCATAGAGCTTAGACCTAATGAATTGATGTGTATTAACCTATTTTGTGAAGCCTACACACTAGGATCAAGCCAATGGCCTGAAGATGTGAAGCCTCAAAGCATTGAAAAAGTAGTAGACTGGATAAGTATGGTCAAAGAGGCTGAGCATGGTCGTGTGTATCCCATTGTTTCCCACAATGTGGATAATGATTATCATGGTGAGGAGAAATAGATATTAACATTAACAGGTCAACAAGAAGCATCAGTGTCTGGACAATTAGCTATTGAATGTTGTCATTTCACAGACAGTCTAGAGATAGATGCACTTAGCAGTGATGAGGGTGAAGAAATAGAATGTGAAATCAAGGAGGTCATATCTCCCTACTTCCCTCTAGATGCCTTAAACCATGAGCCTATGCAGGAAATGCATGAAACTGCACAAATGGATTCTGCTGGAATCAATCTTGTGTCACTCAGTAATAGGGTTACCCTTGGTGTTTGTGACAAGGCACAAGTAAGGAGTCAAAGAGGTGAAATTGAGTCTAAACAATCTTCAATTAATATGATCCCTCTTATGAATTAGAGATAGAATCCATGGCTTCTAGTAATGGGTATGTTAATAGCCTTGAAGGGATCCACCTTTTATGTAGAGAACAATTTTCCTCATGTGAAGAATTTTCAGAGCACAGATCAATTGTTGTAAGCACAAGCAATAAAGAGGATGGTGAATGTGCTTCTCTTTGCTCCTAAAGTGACTATACTAATTTTGGGTGCTTGGAAGACCAAGGTCAAGGGATCCTTCATGACATAGATGATGAGATACATCCAATTATGTCCAATATATGGAAAAACTCTTTATTTGATGAGCCCATATCTAAAATTTAGGGTACAAATAATGATGTTTATTGGTGTAGAAGTAATCCTTTGTTTGAAGAAAACTTTGATGAATACTTATCAAATATTACTAGAACATATGTTGGAAAGGGCATACACAGGTGTCAAGGGAATACTGCATTTGAAAATGTCAGCCCTGATTTTATTATTCACCAATTGAAGGGAAAATCTAGAGACAAGGATATTGTGAGGATTGTCTACCAACATGAGGTTGAACAAGTGCCCTATGATGAGCATGTTAAAGATAGTTCATGTTTGTTGGAACTCAGGGATGGTAATGTCTCAAGTACTGAAGAGAACTGTGATGACAATGTTAGATGTGACATTGTTGACAATGGAGATATAGATGCTTGTGATTATTCTCTTGCAACAATTAACAATGTGTTTGAGAGGAAGGTTGAATTACCACCATCCTATGATCTACATAGTAGTAAGGGGTAGGATATGAATGGAAAATTTATCTTCAGTGACCAGAGGACTAATCAGATTGAATGCATGAATGCTCAAGTGGCATCATGTCATGTTGAAGAGGATCATCACACTAATCTAGCACACATATTTGATCCACCTGATGAGAAATATGAAAGTACAGATAATCAATGGAATTATGTTGGTCAGTATGAAGCTGCAATTGATTTTTTTGCAGATGCTCTTTACTTTCTTGATATGATTATGGAATTTCTTTCACCTACCAAAGACAATGTTGATGAGAGGTATATGAAGGGAATGTAAGGTTCTATTTAACTTTTTCCTAATCTCATGGAAGAATCCCCAGATGTAAGCCATAATGCTTATGAGGTTTTTAGATTTGATGAACAACTTTGGTGTGATATTGCACCACATTATGGTGCAAAATATGGGAGTTTTATTTTTTCAGTACAATTTGATGAATCCATGATGGGAAAGGATGACTTTAGTAGTGTTATTTCAGGTGTTGTGGGCAATACTAATTGGGATGATGCTAGATGCCTGGAATTGCACAACATTCATGAGAATCCACTGCTGGTGAAATAGGCTAAGGTGTTTGATAGAGGAAAGAACGACCCCTAAGTTTTGGGGGGCCATGAACCTCCTGTCTAAGGATTGAAGCCAAGGGTTCATATGAGGCTTCTAAAATGGACTACAATGTACTCTTTGTAAATAGTGTATATAGGGTTTGGGTTGCTTGCTTCTGGTTGTGTCCGCTTGCCTTGTGTGGGTAAGCTTTTCTTTTGGTATTCTACCCTGGTCTACTTCACCCGAGATCTATTTCTCGCAATACCCACTAGGTGTATGCATCCCCGAGCATGAGCCACTGTTGGAGCTTCTAAAATTTTGGTGAATTTTCTCATTCTCCTTGGATCCAGTTTTCCCTTTGAATAAACCTTGTCTCCATTTGTGAGTAGGGTTTATCCTCTTGAGCTTTCAAATGTTCTAATTTGGCATTGATTGGTTTTCCCAGTTCCCGGTCCTTTAAGTCACTTTTCGAGCCATTATTTGTATCTGTTTACTTCCCCCTTTGGTTAGAGTATCAGTCATTCAACTCACTTAATGATGTCACCAATTTCCTAAGTCAGGGTTTTAATTTTCCTGATGACTTAAGCTTAAGTCATCAGTATGCAAGGGGTCATGTCTTTGGTGGCTTATCCAAAGCCCTTCATTAAATGCTAATTGTGTGGTATGTAGGTTTTTGAGATTCGAGGATATTGGAGAAGATCTTGATCATACCCTGCTAGCTCGCAAACTTAAGGTGTCGGCCAGTTATTTAGTGTGAGGTCAGTGATATGTGGACATGTGTCCCATGTGAAATGTGGGGTCAAACCTCCACAAATAAGCTTGTGGCCCATGTTTTTAGACCGATGGTTGAGATCAAAGGCTAGAGTGATTCTTTACTATTCCCCGCTAGCTCACGGGAGGAAAATGGAGGTTGGTTAAAAGTCGCGGGGTCAGTGAGATTGTGACACATGGATCCAACCTTTCATTTTGCAAGATGTATGGGGCCCACTGACAGCATAGTTCATGTCCGAGATGGATTAATATTATTGGTCAAAGGTAGTTCAGCGATGCTTCGCTGGATTTCAAACCCAATCAGCCCGAGATAAACCGTTCGATCTGCCAACTCTTCAAGAGATAAGCGGGTAATATTCAAAGTTTGCAAAAGGCACATGGTAGCCATTTTCATCTACCATTAGTGAACCATTAATGAATTATTCCTTTCTTGTGTGATCATGTTGATCTCAATCCATGTGGAGATGTAATTGTTGGCAATCATGGAGGGTGATCCGCAGATTCCCATGCAACTCAAATTAAACGGTGATAGTACACACGCCACCAAATTGCCATGTTTGCACATGTGTTTTTACCAAACATTGATGATGGTTTCCATTGCCTCACATAATAAACATAGGAGGAATTAACTGCTAATTATGTCATTCATGTTTAGCAATTAGTAAATTTTCTGAGTCGAGTCTGACCAAGTTCGAGTGCTTGTCTAACAGAGAAAATGAGTAAGCTAGTGAGAAGGTCTGCTCATTTGAGTTCTCAAAAGCTCAGTCATGCTATTCATGAAGGTGCTTCGGTCGACAAGCCCAAGCTTCTGCCCACCAGGTGTAGCAGAAGATTGTAATTCTAGGATGTTGTTGCTCAACCGATAGATGACAAAGGTAAGCAACCAGTATAGTTTGTTACTAGTGTCGACAAGAAAATAAGGTATGGGCATGGCTCCTTTGGGCATCAAAACTTGCCCATTGATCTTATAGAAAGCCAGTCAGATAGAGAGACTAAGGCAGACCCCAATTATCAAGAATATCTCTCAACTCTAGGAAAAACTTTTGCCTCAGGTGAGGAGGTTTCGTCTATCCCTCCACTGGTTGTTAAGACTCCAAGCGGGTGGACTGGCACTGTGATGCACTTGGGCGAGGATGAGGAGGAGGCTAAGGTTACATCTCCCTCTCTAGCAATGACTCGGAGCGGACATGTGTATCAAGGTTTGGGTATTGGTAAAGGCAAGGTGGTTGGTTGGTAAAGAATTGCCATGTGGGATGGAAAATTTTTTATTCTGATGTGTTGTTATGGTAGGGAGTTTCTTCTCTAGCGTACATGACAGTTACTTTTTGGGTTTGGTGTTCAATGTGTGCCCTTGTGGAAATATAGATGCCTGGTCTATTGCGGCGTGGATGATGACAAGGGGATTTTAGTGTCACTTTCGGTCTCCCTTTTGATGGTGGTTATAATTTTGGCTTTCCCCATTTGCACTATGTAATTGTAGATTTAACACATGGGGAATTTTGAAATGCAGTTGAAATGACAGGTGAAATGAAAATGTTGTATTTGACATGCATTTGGGTCTAAAGCTTGTCACTCCCTTATTCTATAAAAGGGAAACCAAGGATCACTTGCAAAAGGGGGGGATGAAAATTTTGGCTAGGTTTTGGGTCGAATATATATGGGTATAATGATAGGAATAGAATAGATAGTCATTTTTGAGCCTATGGATAAACTTATGCAATTATCTTAAATTGTTCTATAGATATGACTCATACATATAAGTACACATATAATTCTGATACATTTCTCTCCTTCTACAAGTTCAAGTGAATTTTGAATGAAATATTAATGGTATTTCCATTCTACTTTGAACGTTTGTTTGAATGTATGTCTCTATTTCTATTTTGATTCAAGCAATCAATTAAAATACTTAAATGGGGGTCATGAATTTAAATTTATTTGCAAAGGATTTGATAAGTAGTAACATATCAAAAAATTGAGCTCCATGATGCAAATTTATTGTGAGAGTAGTCCATTCCATTAAATTCTTGGGTCATTTATGTTTTACTGGTTCTTGTATGTGTGACTCCATTTTTCCAATAAATAGAGCACTAATCTATTCCTTAATGATTTACCTAAAGTGTTAATCAGGCAATTGTTAAATGACCAACCTAAAGTCAGGATTTAAATTCATTTAGAATTCATTAATCTTGGTTTCAATTCTTAATAAGGATGTCTTTATTTTTATGAATGGGTAGCAAGTTACTTAGAAACCAACCAATTTCGTAGTAATTGTTGCAAAATTATCCTTCATTCAAATTGATCTGTGCAAATGATGTGTTCTACAAAGCATAACCTTAAGTGAACACACTAGGAACACCCTCTTTAGTTTCACAAAGCCTAAAGTGTAGAAGATATTAGTCATTGACTAGATCTTGTTAGTTGGCCATTCATTACAAGAGTCTTGAGTATAGGAATTGGCTACTCCTTAGAGATTTCTTAGGTGCGGTGGAAAACACCGACAAACTCCTGGAACAAGACTAACTCCTTTGACAACTCAAAAGCCTTAGCTAGGCTAAACACCATTTGGAAACCCCCTGGATGGTTGGCACAAACTTAATTTTGATGGTGTTGTGAAAGGAAATCCTGGCATGGCTAGCATCGAGGGAATCATTAGAGATTAGAATGGCAGAATGATTGTTCGTTTTGCTGGTGGTATTGGGATTCAAAACTCTATGACAACAAAGGTAAGATCACTGTTGAGTAGATTCAACATTGTTTTTACTCTAGTTATAAAGAATCTTCACATGGAGGGAGACTCCAAATCTATGATTGACTCCATCAATAACAATTACTGTCAGGGTTGGAATATTAGGGATATTGTGTTTGATATACAATTCTTGCTCATCAAATTTGAAAGAATGAAGTTAACTCACACCTTATGAGAAGGAAATATTTTTTTTGAATCCTTGGATAATTTGGGAGAAAAAGAAACTTAACCATTTATGATGAAGAATAATACCTCCTTCATGGGCTAGACAAACTTTCTTTTCAACCTTGTGTTTAGTATGATGTGGAGAATGTATGATGTGATGGACATGTACATTTGGGTGACTAGGATGTGGTCTAAGGTGTATTTTTTTCCTAGTTGGATTCCCCATGGGATTAATTTTCTTTCTTGTCATTTGTATGAGACTTCTCCCAAATTTAAGATTTTATTATTTATTTAGAATGTGCAAGTGGCTAAAATATTTGTTAACCATCTCAAACCTTTGTCTAATTATGGCATGATAATTATTGATTTTGATGTCTTGGTGGCTTTTCACTCTACCTCGAAGTAATTCATCACTGCTTATTTTTGCTTTGCTACCCTAAGTGATGTAGGAGCATCTAGAGGTACTAGCAATCAACATCACCAAAAATATTATTTTTTCTTTATTTAATTTTTAATAAGGGATAATATGGGCTAGTGTGTGGGAAAATATTTTTTTTAATTTCCAAAATATGTAATTTCCCCTATGATGATTTTTAATTGTAATTTTGGAGGTACAATTAACTTTAGTAAGAGTTACAAAAGCATCTCAAAGGAATATTCCGGCCTAGGCATCTTTTTCAAGGTGGTAACCACTTTGCCATGCATATTCTTGCATGTTGAGTTTTTATGATTTGCATGCTCTTGCATGTTGGTGCATGTTCTTGCATGGAGTCATCAAAGTCATTAGAGATTAAGAAAAAATATAGTTTGACCAAATTTTATTGGTTGAAGTTTAGGTGCCCATGAAGGCTATGTGAGCATTTATAATATTTTATTATTTTATATTTTCCTCAAATTAGGACGTGACTTTTCCAAGGTGGTAATTGTATGTTTTTTTGGGAAACCAAAGTAGTTTTCTCATTCACAAAATTTTATATTGATGCCTTTTTCATTTTAGAGGTTGTCTTTTAAAGGAGTTACAGGTTTACATAACCAAATGCTACCAAATTGAGCATAGGATTGAAGACTCCAAGTATTGTAGATTTTTGTATGTAGAAAACTTATGTTGTAAGGGAACTTATGAGTTTTTGCATATTGTAATCCCAATTCATATTTTTTTTAACAAAATATTAGTGTTTTCCTTTTTTCATATGTTGTGAAAATTTGAGTTTTGTTATGAGTTTTCAAATTTGTAAGGGGGTCTCTTACATCAGTGGTATCAAAGCTAGTGTTCTTGACTGTGTAGGTAGAAGTGTCAATTGGAGATAGTTTGCACCAAGACCTATGGTGGTGTGTGTGTGATTTGTGTGTAAATGTATCACCAAACATGAGGTAGTTTACATGTGAAGAACTTGAGGATTTGAAGGTTTGTGTTGAGGCTTTGCGAGGCCTTGAAAATGCCAAAGAAGACAGGAAAGAAGTTTGTCATATTTGTGTATGCAGGTGAATAGGAAGAAGAAAGTATTACAAATGTATGCTTTGAGGATAGAATGAAGGAAGATGGTGAGATTGTAACAGAGGTTCAGAGGAAAAAATAAGGTGTAGTAATTGAAGAGAAAAATGATGTTGCAGCAGTAGATGATTGTCCTTTGGAGGACTTAAAGGCATTGAAAAATGAAATTGCAACTAAGAGTGAAGGTGAGAAGATGGATGTCGCAACGAGCAAGTATGAGGAAAATTTAATTTTGAATTTAGTTGTGATGATTCTATACCTTCTTTGGTGAGAGTAGAAGAGGGTGTCAAGCAAGAAGAGAGTATGCAGATGGTATTTTTTAATTTCCATGGAGTAGTCATTGTAGATTTGTCTAAGGATGCAATAGATTTTGATTGTTGTTTGGATAACACATATTTGCATGTAGAATTTATAGAATATGTTGCATGTGAAAATTGGTGGAGGCGATCAGCTTGTGGTGGGTTGGATCCCACGAAGAAGGAAAGAAGGGAAGAAGAGATGTGGCAAAGTAGGATGGTCTATAGTGGATGTGAGTCCATGAGAATAAGGATGAATATAGTGCACACTTGGTGGAGGAGGACAATAAGTGTCCCAACTACTATTGGAAGAGGTGAAGGAAGAAATTATTTGTCTCTATTACTGATGGAGTTTGCTAAAGGTTGTTTACAACCTGAAAGGATGGTCCTACCATTCAACTCCATTTTGTAAATCCATATTCAGAAAAAATTTCCTACCCTAGGTTTTTGATGTAGGAGCATCTAGGGTTACTAGCAATCAACATCACCAAAACAATTATTTTTGCTTTATTTAATTTTCACTATGGGATAATACGGGCTAGTGTGTGAGAAAATAATTGTTTTAGTTTCTAAAATATGTAGTTTCCCCTATGATTATTTTTAATTATAATTTGGGAGGTAAAATTATCTTTAGTAAGAGTTACAAAAGCATCTCGGAGGAATATTCTAGCCTAGGCATCTTTTTCAAGGTGGGGACCACTTTACCATGCATGTTCTTGCATGTTGGGGGCCCAAGCTTGCATGTTGGTGCATGTTATTGCATGGATTCATCAAAGACATTAGAGATTAAGAAAAAATCTAGTTTGACCAAATTTTATTGGTTGAATTTTAGGTGCCCATGTGAAGGCTATGTGACAATTTAGAATATTTTATTATTTTATGACTTTTCCTCAAATTGGGAAGTAATTTTTCCAAGGTGGTAATTTCATTTTTTTGGGAAACCAAAGTAGTTTTCTCATTCACAAACTTTTATATATTGAGGCCCTTTTCATTTGAGAGGTTTTCTTTTGGAGGAGTTGCAGGTTTACATAACCAAATGCCGCTAGATTGAGCATAGGATTGAAGACTCCAAGTGTTGCAATTTTTTGTATGTAGAAATCCCATGTTGTAAGGGAGCTTATGAGATTCTACATATTGTAATCCCGATTCATATTTGCTGCAATAAAATACAGTTTTTTCCGTCTTGCATATTTTGTGTAAATTTGAGTTGTGTTATGAGTTTTCAGATTTGTAAGGGGAGCCCTTACATCACTAAATCCCTCGGAAATGCCTAATCATACATGGGAAGATCTCATAGCCTTAATTAGGTAGGATATGTAGTTTTTTATGATGGTTATCCCCTTGATAAGAGTTTTTTGTACACTGGCCTTCTACAATTTGAAAAAAATCCTCTTTTTTATTTCTTCTACTATTCACTCCACTTTGTGCTTGAATATGGGTGGTGATCGTGTGAGAACCAAACTAGGCTCCTACAAGGAACCTCATCGAATGTTTTGGTTTGGCACATTTGTGTGGAAGGTGGTATAGCCCCCTTAATGGAGTGTTTAAATGACCATGATGAGAAACTCTCAACTTGGTTTTCTAATAGTTAGTGTGACAAAACGATTATTGTGGGAGGTATTTCTTTTGAGATTAATGAAGATGTTATCACCAAAGCCACAAGACTTTCCTATTCAAGTCAAAAGCTTAAGATGCACACAAAGGTGAAAGACATGGATAGTTTACAGACCTTTTTTAGGGAGAACAAATGGCCCACTAAAATCCATGTGAGTTTTGACTGGAGAAAACTTATTGCACCATGGGATCAGGTGTGCCTTGCTATAATAAAACATATCACCTTATAAGGTTGTTTTAAAGTTTTTTTATTTCTATCATTTACCATTGCTAAATCATCTCCACCATAGGATGTTTATTAGTTTCCTATTTTTTTTGCTTTCATCCCTTGAAAGCTCGGTCAAGGAAACCATGGAACTCGCAACTAAGAATCCTAATAAACCCCATCCTTTACCCCTCCACCAAGGGCTTATCCTTCACCTCTACCATTTTCACCTTGCCCTTTTCCCTTTGAAACCCATATCTATTATCAAAGTTGAGGAACCCAAAGCTTCTAACCCTTCCCCTTCAAAACCCTCGCTGATTTTTTTGTGGGATCTAAGAGGAAGCTCCCTCCCACTACCACCCAACTACTAGTTGATACTAAACCTAAGCCTCCTACTAAAAAGAATAAGGGTAGTGTTGGGCTAGCTCAAGATAGGGCCACCATCGTGCTCTGTGAATTAAAGAGCACCCCTATTAAGAAAGGGGGAATATTGCCTACTAAAACCAAAGCTGATCAAAACAAGGGGAAAGGGGAATAAAATTCTATGTCAAGGAACCTCCCATAGAAAATGAGGAGGATGAAATCAAGTCCAAAGAATATGAGGAGGAAACTATGGTGGTCATGAGCATAAATACAGAGGTGGAATAGGCTAGTGTTTAGAGGTCCAATAGGCTAGCAAAACATAAATTGGAGGTCTTGGTGGATGAAATCTCTAGTAGCTCAGAGCAAGAAAAAGGTCAAGAGGACAACAAGCATGACATGGTCAAGGAAACTAAGGAGTACACAAAATGACCTAGTCACTTCCTAGGGTTGAATTGGATAATTCTGGAGGATTCCACACTAGACTCCTTGAATCATCATGGTTGAGCAAAAGAGACTAACAGGTTAGATGTGGTGAAGGATGAGGACTCTAGCATCCTACTTGCTTGTGTTTGCACACTAGAAGGAAAACATAATAGACTGACATAGTCACCATCAAGGTCATTCATCACTCAGTTGTCACTCTATCGGTGGTGTTGAAGGATGAGGTTAACAAGAAGGTTGTTGATTCTAACCCTAGCAATAGTTTGGTTGGTAAAGATGTTTTAAAATTCCTCATGGAGGAATGAGAGGGTATTTCTAGTTGATTGGGGGTTTTTGCTTGTTTTTTGGTGGGTTGTTATTTTTTAGTCGATGTGTTATCTCTATGTTTGGTCTATATGTTGTAACTGGATATTTTTTGTTATTTTGATTTAATGAACTCTGACCCTTTGGGCTCTTCATGTTAAGGGTATTGCACCTTGTAAATGCAACTTATATTATCAAAAACATATATTATTTTTTGTAATGCATCATATTTTTTAAAAACTAAATATTTTTTGTATTTTTTATAAGATAATGAACCTTATATGTTGATTCTAATGACCTACTTTTAGATTTAAAAAATTACATTTTTTAAAACTATACTTATAGATCTACAAAGTAGTTTTTTAATATTTTTTAAAATATTATTTATAAGATTAGGAGTTGTTGAAACATAATTTTGTTTGAATAATTTTATTTTTTTTGTAAATTAGCCCCAAAGTGGTTTAGAATATGCATTTAACAGACACTTTTAGTTAGAAAAATTGAGGCCCATATCTAAATTGGCTATAATGAAACTAGATAGAACATATGTTTGACCAAAATTGATCTTTAGTTGGAAATGCGTAAATTCACTTGTATTAATAAGTTGACTGAAAGTGTGACACAATTATGTACGTTTACCCCAAATCAATCAATTTACAAAGAAATAACATAAAGTAACTTTTCCTAGTTAGTATTACACACAAGCATGAACATAAAGCAATGAAATCATCTATGGAGTATTTCTAAAAATGAAAGGAACATGTAAATTATTGTATTAAGAATGAAAATATCACACATCACTTCATGATATCAAAAAATTATTAAATATATTTTATGCAATAGGTCATATACTTCCATATTTCTCATTAAACTTTAGAAGAATAGTGTTATAGCATAAACTAATTTGGAAAACATGCAACCAAATACTTCTACTCTATCTTCCTCTATCGTATATTATCAAACTTGCAATAATATTCCAACTATTAGGTTTTAATTATTTAAAAAGTCCTTGATATTTATATAAATACCCAACCTGGGTGCTAAAAAGTAAATTCTCTAGAGCTAGTCAATTTGGATCCTAAATTGATCCTTGGACCCAAAATTTACAAGTTAAATTTTATTTCTCAATTCATATGACCCAAAATTAAATTATATACCTTTATTATTTATGGGCCTAAACTAATTACAATTAAACACATTCCAGATTTATAGAGTATTTTATCACAAATATTTTAAAAATAAAGAATGAAAAGAGAAGAATGAGTGCCTAGTTTACTACCCTACTACTTGATTACCTTGCTGATTTAGAAAATGAGCTCTAAAATTATCCAATTCCTCTAAGACTGAGTTGATATTAGGGAATCCTGAATAATATACATGGATCTTCTTAGAAAAGAGGGTCTTCTTTATCTTCTCAACCACCTCTTTTACTTCTACTACTTAGCCCTAGAAGACATTGGGATTCCCCTCTATTCTCATTAGTTCATCAATTATTTCTTCTATCAAATACTTAAAATTTTAGAGAACTCTCCAATTATTTTTGTAGAAGTGATTTTTTTTCTGGTTGCTCCTAGAAGGTACATGGGATAGATTAAAAAATATATTTTTTCCATTATTACATCTACAATCTCCTTCTTTGTGGTATTTTTTTCTCATATTCTTTCAAAAAAAATATCCTCCACTTGGTGGTCTTGAGGCATTCCAAGTGAACCTATTGATTACCATCAATAATGATATTCTTTCTTTAAAGGTATGTGAATGGTACCATAGCCATTTTCTATATTAATAGTACACTATCCTCTAGCATGATGAGATCTTCATCAATAATTTATTTGAGCTCATCTATTGCACTAGCTTCATCACTCATCGTGTGATACTATTGGATGGCCTCATGAGTTAATCTACTTCCTTATTATTCCAAGGAATCCTTCTATTTCGAAGTGGTGCTTAGTACTCCTCCCATGTCCTTCCATTATTTTTTAATTGTCCAATATAGTGAGAAGGGTAGGGGTTGATGCATTAAAATCCATATGAACCACAAGGTATTCAATGTATGTAGAAAAAATCACCAACTTGGGTCTTAATATTGTTTTTTATTTTTTATTTTTCTCATATGATAATGTTCTTACTCTTTTATTATTTGGTTGAGCCTTAAACATTTATATCACTTTAGAGATGTTTTCTATCTTAATATTATATGTTCTCTACCTCTTCTCAAGTGTGGAGCTCAATGATAGAAATAATCATGAACTACTCCTTATAGATGTATCTCTTGTGTGCACTCTAGGGGGACTTATATATATGAGAGGAGTAGAGTGAGGTAGGCTAAGAGTTGGACCCTAGAGAGGAAGGATTTAAAGGGATCAAAATATTGGGGCCCTTCCTTAAAAATATGACACAATGTCATGAGTTAAAAATTCCTATCATGCTATAATACTTGTGATTGAAATTTATTCTATAGTGGAATTTCCTAGAGTGGCACATATTTCTATTTATCTCCCATTTCTATTTTTCTATAAAGTTGGCCTAAGAGGGAGAGGAGACTATGGTCTATGGAGGATAAGGATTAGTTGAAGAAGCCTATACTTTGACTACAAGAGATGTTAATTCTTGGGTTTCTTCCTAAGTTGATTCTCATTTCCTTATTCTTCTTTGCAATGTCTCTACTTATGCAACCTCTTCTTACTCTTGTTCCAAAACTATTCATAAAATAAGAGCACAATCCTTTTTTTTAATTTTCCATCTATAATAATAAAAGAATCCCCTTATTCAACTATTCAACTTGGGGCTTCAAGAGGATTTATTTTCTATGAATGAGGGCTATCCATTACATATGGTTGCTTCAACTATATCTTGATTATTTCAACTAATATTTTTGTTTTTGTCTCAATTTAAGCATCCTCTCAAACTAACCAGCCAATATTCTTGAATAGTTGGTTGAATTTCTTATACCTCTTGTAGGAAGGTTCTAGATCATTTTTTATATTCATCAATACCCCCAAGGATTATTTCAATACGGCATTCTTTAATCAAATTGATTGCTAGGAGATAATATTCATTGATTCTCATCATTTGAGAAATCTACCTAGAAGTGTTCTAGTACTCCCTCATGGATGAAGAATGGGCCAATAAGTGGCCCAATATTCCCAATGGGATAAAACTATCATAATTTTATATGCATCCATGGTGATTTTTTCTATTTCTTGCTGAGTTGCCTTAAAATTTTATATGTTTGAATAAAAGTGAACTTAAAAACTTGATGCAGAATGCAATCTCTACCTTGTGCTTTTTGGTAGTTAATTTCTAGATTTCAACTACTTACCAATAGATCTCTAGCATGATTCCTTGTGGAAATAATGAACTATAATGTAGGAAAATGTTTAAAATTATATGAATTATCTCTCTTAAATTTTGTTTTCTTAGGTTTCTTGCAAGAACAACCTCTTTACATAATCATTTTCAAGGCACCTAATAGCTTCAAATATAAAATTATCATTCACATAGTTGTAATTCTTCCAAATTTATTTTAACTATACTTGAGGATCATGGTTTTCACATAATTTGGGTTCTCATAGCTAAAATTTCCCCAACTACATTAATCCTAGAATTTTTGTTTATAAATCCAATAAATATAAAAGATATAAATTTATATAGGATCTAGTTGATTCCATACATCTGATAACTACTTTTGTAGTGTGTCACTAATGAGGCTTACATAGTCAATTATTTTTGAGTCCATGATGGAGAGGATGAATAAACACATCCAAGGGTAAAATCATAGGTATTCGGAAAGACAAAGACTCTACTTAGAAGAGTGATGGTATTTGTTAGCAAGAAACCTAGGGTAACACAGACTAAAGTTTTGAGCCTCAATTATTTTGTGTTGTAGTTTTTACCCTAGACTCAGTCATATAAAGATGAACACCAATAGAATTAAACCTATAACTAGTTACTTATACATTCAAATATTACAAAATAACATTAAAGATAGAATTCTAGCATTCATTGTATTAATCAAGTCAGAAATAATACATTGTAATATCTTCCCCTATACTCTTGCTTAATTATTTTCTAGTCTCTATACATCTATCCTTTAATACATTAATATCTTGTATATATAATTCTATCTATCTACTGCATATATATCTCTCTTCACTATTCTATCATTCATATCTTATTTTATACACATATCTATGAGATGGGACATGACCCATTCGTAATACACCTAGTCTAGATGCTATCTTTAAAATATTATGATCTGCAAGTATTTTGCACTAAGATGTAGTATGTTCTACTAGTCGATGTCTTTGATGTCATTTTTTACTAACATCATCCCCCCTTTCAAAATTTTGACTTGTCCTCAATTCAATGATATTGTGTTGGAATACGATTGTTTTAGTCTTTCTCTATTAACAAAGCATTGGAGAATGGTGCCATCTAAGGTTTTGATTTGTATCACTCCAGAGTCAAGGATTTGATGAATTTTATATGGGCCCAACAATTTGACTTTGATTTTACCTTATTACTTGAATTTACTATTGTAAATAAAAACTATATCACTGACCTTAAACTATTTAGATCTAAGATTTCAATCATGTCATGCTTTCTATCTCTGTCCACATGTGGTGTGCAACCAATTTTCTTTCTTCATCTAGTTTATCTAGTTCCTCTAGGCAGTTCTTGATGGTTCCTCATCAGTGAGTTGTAAGTTCAATGTTGTCTAAGGTTATGTACCATGAAATTTATGGGTAGGCTTGCCCCCATGCCATACAAGAGGTCAAATGGAGTGTGTTTGTTAGCACATTTATATGTAGTATGACATGCCCTAAGTACCATAAGAATTTTAATATCCTAATCTATTTTATTTGCATTACACATCTTGGTTAAAGAAGGGCCTAAAATCTTGTTGAGATATTTTATCACCCCATTAGCATGTGGATGGTACGATGTATTGTGATTATGTGTAATCATGAAGTTGGTTAATAACTCCCTTATCATTTTTTGAAAAAAAAAATTCCTTGATCACTGGTTATACTAATGGGACACCAATATCTAGTATTGATGTTATGGTAAATGAATCTTGTTGCAGTATACATGGTGCAATATTTAGTGGGTTCAACTTCTACCTATTTGGTTAAATAGTCGACACTAGTGATGGTGAATCTAGATTTGGATGATTTTTTGGAGGGTCTATTGGTACGATGAATTCAATCACCCACTTCTCAAGTGGGACTTATGCTAATACCAGATGGAGGGTCATCTCATCTCTAGCTATAGGGTACCCTATTCCTTGGTGAATATCATAGAATCTTGTGTAATATTTAGTATCCTTATATATACTTGGCCACCATAATCCTACTAGTATTATTTTTGAAGTTGTAGCATCACCACAACTATGACCTCATGCAATGCCTTCATGTTCTTCTGTTAATATTTGTTCCCATTCATGTTCAAAAACTACTCGTCGGAGAATATCATCTCTTCCATGTTTGTATAGTATGCCTTCAATTAAGATAAATGGAAGGGATTTTTGTACTAGTACTTGTTTATCATGTGCAGCCATATTAGTAGGATGATTCCCTATGGAAAGTAGTTGTGCTACATCATAAAATTATTTTGGTACTGCTATTATGTGAAATAGATGAGTACTTATCAGGTCTTCTTCCTTGGTCTCCTTAGGTTCTTTTCCTGTGTCAATTCTAGATAAATAATCAAGACCTTGATTCTTTCTCCCTAGTTTAACCATGATAGTGAAATTAAATTCTTGCAATAGTAGTATCCATCGACATATTCTTCCTTGCATTACTATTTTATTTAGGATGAGTTTAAGAGGTTCATGATTAGTATAAAAAGTGAAGGGTGTAGATAAGAGATAATGAAAACATTTATGTAATGCATAGACCATAGCTAATGCTTCTTATTTAGTGGTGGTGTAGTTTTCTCTACTTGGGATAACTTGTGGCTAGAAAAAGTGATAAGGTGATCCTTTTTATCTCTCGGTTGCGCTAGAACCACTCCTATTTATATTTCAAAGGAATCTACATGAACATGGAAAGGGATTGACCAATCTAAGAATATAAGGATAGGTGCTTCTACAATATTTTATTTCAATGTATGAAATGACTGTTAGCATTGTCTAGTTCATGTGATTGCTTTATTGGTTTTCTTTTTGAGAAGTTTTTCTAAGTGAGTAGCTAGATTGCATATCCTTTGATGAATTTCTGGTGGTATCCAGTGTAGCCTAAAATTATTTTTACTTCTAATGTTGTTTTGAGTGGAGGTAGTATCAGAATTAAAGAAACTTGTATTAGATCGATCATTAATACTTCTTTACATATGATATGTCCTAATAGTGTTCCAAAGGGTATCACAAAAATGCATTTCTTGAGATTAAAATAAATTTCCATACTCTTGCATCTCTCCAACATAGTTCAGAGGGCTTGAATCATGTGTTTTTTTACTAACCCATACATAGTCCAATCATCTAGGTGAACTTCTAAGAAGTCATGTATAAATTCCTTGAATATATTTACCATGATCCTATTGAATATAGTTTGTGCATTTTTCACATCGAAGGGAATACAATGTACATGAATGATCTCCATTTTGTAGAAAAAGTTGCTTTGGGTTGATCCTCCTCCTAAATTTGGATTTTATGATACCCAAAAAACCATCGATGAATGAATATATTTCCCTCTTGGCTATGGATTCTAGGATTTCTTTGATGAATGGGGTAGGGAAGGGGTTGTGGATGCATGCTTTAATAATTTCCTAGAAATCTATGCATATCAAATTTCTCTAGTCTTCTTATTTTGTATTACCATTGGTTTTATCCATTCAAAATTTTCTATTGGTTTAATAATGCCCATTGATAGCATTTTATCTATTTATGTCTTGAATTTTTGCTTCATGTTGGGATTGAGGCGGTAATGTATTTTCTAGTGAGTTTTGGTGCCTTAGCTAAATCTTCATTACCCCTGCTTCTGGATTTATGCATTTCATTTCTATAAATGTGTGTGCGAAGAGTTCTTGATATTCTATCAATATTTCAATAACATATTCTTATAGTGATTCATCACAATAATCCCCAAGTTTGGCCAATTTAGGGTTTCCTTCATGAGCTATTTTTTTCCCTTAATTGGAGAGGTTGGCTATAGTACTACTCTTTAGGTTCTCTATTCATTTGTATTTTCCTTTCCCCTTCTTCCACCATCATCTCTATTTTTGGGTCAAGCTCTTTGTTATCTTGTTGTATGGCACAACATTTCTTGGGTGCCTATTGCTTTTGTTCATCCATCCATTCAATTAGTTTCCAAATCCCTTGTTTTTAGGGTAGTGGGTTTGTTAGTTGTGGTAAGTGGGTACTCTTGGGGGGTTGAGGTGAATATGATTTCCTTAATTTTTCTTATTGTGATACATATGTTTTTGTTTTCGTCGCATAAGGAAAATGTATGGATGAAGTTATTTTGGAGTTCTTTCCAGTCCTTTGTATCTCCTCTTCTTTCTTGATTGATGTACCAAGTTTGGACTATTTGTGTCAAGGCCTAATAGAATAGTTGGATATAGAGACGATGTTCATATTCACCCTCTTTTTCCCATATGTGGGTGCAAGTTTCAATATGTTCTTTTGGTTTGATGGTTCCTTCATATTTAGGGATTGGATTGTTTTCACTTTCTACTTTGTGATATCGAGCTTTGATTAAGATCCAGAAAGCATTCCGTGTGGGGAATTTTTTTTTTGTAGACCACCAACAAGAGGAATTGCATACCAGAGTGTCTTGAAGGGTAGTAATCCTGATAGTGTCATCTTGAAATGTTCTTTCCATGTCTGCAATATATTATCTTAGGCCACCTACTTCAAAAAATCATGGTAGTTTAATATGTGAAATGCATCATTGGATATGGTTAATATGGTTTAAATTCATTGTTTTGTATCAAGTGTGGAAAGTGAATGGTTGTGTATCATGAGTACCCTTCTAAATCCATATAGTTTATGTTGCATTATTGTGTGGTTTTTGGATAGGAAGTAGAGATTCTTTGGATCTTCCTCTTCTTCATCTTGCGCATTTTCCTCCATATATGTTCTATCTTCTCTTTCTCCTAATGAAATGTGAACTATTCTAGTATCATTTTCCAAATATATTTCCTCCTTCCTTGAGTCTACTATGCCATTGGAATTAACAAAAAAATTCAGTCCAAGCAATGCTCTAAAGTTATTGAAAGGTTCTTTCATCTCTAAATTCGAATTCAACAATTTGTTTGGTCCCTTTAATATTTAGTTTTACGTTCTTCCATGTTCCTAATGTTTCCATTCATGAACCATCATCTAGACTCATTTTCATAGGTGTTCTAATGATTTTAGATCTTTTGAGCCTCTCCCAAGTGTTTTTTAAAATAATATTGAGGTTTGCACCCAAATCAATCATTACAGGTTTAACTTTAGTTTTGTTCAAATTTGTGATGATTAATATGGGACCATTTTCCAATTCTAATCTTCTATTATTTGATGTACTTGTTGCTTCTGCTTATTCTAATACTTTTTTTATTCTTTCAATTTTACTAAAAAATATTTTTATTGAGCTAATGAGACTAAACTCTTCAACATCATTACCTCTTCTTCTAAAAAAAATGCTACCTCATCCTCTTGTTGGTGTATAATGTGTTTCTTTTCTTTCTCCACTATGTTTTCATGTTGTTTCTTTCTTGGCTGAAAGTAGGCATACTCTCTTTTTTCTTGATTGATTTTTTTAATTTCCCTTTTGTTCTTTTCGATATTTGTTCCTTGTTTGGTTAGTATTGTAGCTTTGTTTTTCTTTTTTTTCAGATTTCTTTTGTTTTCTCATCGATGGTGATTTTTCTTCTCCAGAATAATCCTCATTTGATGTGCCTATGGACCTATTATCTAGTATTTGGAAACTTTTCACTCCTTGTGGTACTCTTTGTATCACTCTTTCTCCTTTATTGTCTTGTATTTCATCACTTCTTGAAATGTTGTATTTTGATAATACTGTTGAGCATTATGACATCTAAATATATCATGAGAATCATCTCCACATAAAGCACATTTCCTTTTGTTTTCTGACCAACATTTATTGGCATAATGACCTATTTTCCCATAGTTGTAACATGTTGCATCACTCCTTTGGTGGTTGTTTCTACCACATCCTCTTCCTCCTCTATAATTATATTTTATATTGTCTCCTATATAGTCTTGTGATGGGTTATTATGTAATGCATATGCATTTATGTTATCCCTCCAAGGTAGCTTCCTATATCCTACATTGTATAGATTGCCAATCCTTTAATATATACCATGTTTTTATTTGTATCCATTGAATACCCAGAATACAAAGAGGGGTTAGGGGTGAATGAGTATTCCTTTAAACCAATCAAACATAAGCAACCTAATTATTAGAATAAATATAACTACAATGATGAAAGAAAGCATGAATACAACCACAGAATCACATGACACATGAACACCAGTATTTTTATGTGGAAAACCCAAAAAGGGAAAAACCACATTGAGGGTTAGCTCATAATATATTATATCTGGATATAAGATATTACAGAAAGGCTCACTACCAGGATAGGACACACTATCCTAAAAAATGCTCACAACCCATAGAGAAAGAAAAAAGAAGGGTTGGTAATACTACCTATTTGAACTGATACAATAGCATCTATCATATGTTGGATTATAGTTCCCATGAAGTACAAAATGATCTCCAAACTAATCTAAATCAATACTCTGCTTTATTCATAATCTACTCAATTTTACATCACACACATGTAGGTGAACCACCATACACGTCATATATCTCTTCAACACTCGCATATAATCTACTATCTATTCATTATACACACATACTCTTTCCTAAAAGCTCAAGATTCACCTCATATATATATTCATATCAAGTGTAACTTCAATTAGGTGGGCCTAATTAGAAGTAACACACAAAATTAAGTATGTCCTCCTCAAGACATTTTATCCACACTTTGTGCCTTAATTCAAAATTTGATTTTCATCAAGTGTGAATGGTGATCCTAGACCTTCACAAACACAAAGAACAAACACATTATTAATCCAATATGCAAATCTAAATCAAAATTCCCCATAAGATTCATTTGAGATGAAATGAACAAGAAATAACATGAAGGATACAAATAAAAAAGTTATCTAATCTTTCTCAAAACAAAATAAACTCTCAATCCCATGGGGGAATTGGTGTCATTTTGATGTGGAAAATGGCCCTTTCCCAATTCCTTGTAAGCTTGATGATCAATAGATGAAGAGTTATGCTCCTTTATGAAATTTCTCCATCACCTAACTATGGAATGATGAAAACTTGATGAACAATGGACAAACTTTTGCATCATGATTTTACATGGATTGTGTAGAAGATTGTAGAGGATTGATACAATAGAGGAGGCCTCTATTTATAAGAAAGAATGATGGAGGATTGAAGAATAGGATGAATGTGGGATTAAAGATCAACCAATAACAAAATGCCACTTGTCAACATGCTATTGGAGAGGGATGGAGCACATTTTGGTCAATGTGCATGATAGATGTCATTAGATTAAAATTTGAAATTTGAAAGTGACATGTTGGAGGGAGAAGAAAATGAAGTTAATGCTACTTGGCTCAAGGCAGAGGACATGTAAAATGCTTTTAATGCCTTGTTGGAGAGGACAAGTCCTTTTGGAGGGACTTTTCAAATTTGAGGAATATTCCATCCTTTGATGCCTTTTTGAATGAAAAAGGAAGATTTATTAATTAATTAAGGAGTGATTAATTTAAGGAAGATTAATTAATTAATTAAATTAATTTTCATGAGCAAGTTGCAAAAGCTAGAGGATTGGAGTGATTAAGATTAGCATTAATCAAGATTTGATTAATTAAGAGGGAGATTAGTTGATTTGACCATTTTGACTTAGGCTTTAGGATTTAAATAAATCAAACTAAGAGGAATAATGATTTAGACTTAATTAAATACATTTGGATTTATTTAATTAAAAGGGGATGGTGTTAGACTTAAATCAAATAAATACTAGTTTATTCAATTTAAAGGAGATGACTTATGAACTTAATTAAATAAAATGAATTATTTAATTAAAAGAGGAGAATATGATTAATTAAAAAAATAATTTATTTAATTAATAGGAGATTATTTAATTACATGACTAGCAAAGGAGATGATTTAGAACGAACTGGTGTTAGTAAATCAGGATCAAATGCATGGGATCAAACTATATATTTTTTGTGTCTACATCAAGATAGGTTGGTATGGACTTAATATAAATCCCACATAAGATAAAGTTACTTGCTTGTCCTCCACAAAACATCAAACATGTTAGGTCGGCCAAAAATAGACCTAAACACAAAACCTTCAAGTGTACATGCAATTTGTCAAACGTGCGACCTCAAAGATCGATATTCCTTTGAAATCCCATTCAACTAATATCTATTAGCTTGTCTTCATCATCACAAATCAAAATAATTATACATGAAGAAATGCAGTTCTATCTCCCACACTAATACACTGTACAAAAAGTAGTTGTGATACACAAGGTTGAGCACTATCATTCATATGTTTTGATAAACTTCATAGAATGTTAGAAAATATTGCATATAGTTGTATCTGATGAACTCAAAACTGTAGTTAGAATTGTAGAAGGTTATACCAACTTGCAATGAAGTGCAAACCCAAAAATTGATGCACAAAACCACAAAACTATCAGAGGAAATACTTAGCCAATTTCTTGATAAGACATACTTTTTGGACCAACTTTCACTATACATATGTCACCAAAAATACTTCCAAACTATGCTAGGATGATCATAACAATGTTGGCATCAATGAAAACACTAGATCATGCAATATATATACACTTCATGCTCATGTTTCCAACCTACATCATCAAATACAAACTTCCAACTTCCAACAATCTCCCCCTTTGTCATTGATGGCAACATGCATATCAAAAATATTTTCAAAAGCTTGTCTCTCCCTTACACATATCTCTCCCAAAATGTCTTTCTCAATATCTCTTCAAATATTCCGAGTACCTCTCCCAATTCTCCAAATGTTTTGACCAAAAAAATTTCATCTCTCCCCCTTTTGACATCAATGGCAAAGGATGTGAAAAAATCTCAGTATACTCCCCCTTAGATATATGTGCTAACTCCCCCTTAGAGAATTAACCAAAAAACTTTATGCCTTTATTTATGTAATAAGGAATTCTGAAAACTTAGAGAAATGCATAGGAGTAAAAATTGTCAAGATGAGGATTTTGACCCTTTGAGCTTCTGTAAGATGTCTTTCCAAGTATATTTTCCTTCTTCCCAAAGCCTCTTTTCTTTTGCAAGTGTCATGTGTTGTAATTCAAGTTCCATTAGAGTTTCTTATCCTTCTTCCAGAGTACTTGGGTTGAGATTTATCTTTGAGAGTTCATTAGTACTGGCAAGGTCACTTGAGACAAGTATATGATTTATCTTCACTAAGTCCCTTAGCTTCACATATTGTCTGATCATCTATTCTCTCTAACTCTACAGTGCAAATAATTTTTCATATAGTTGCATTATGCTAGTCCAAGTTTGATCACCTTTGTCTCGCACTAGATCATAAGTATATGTTGTAGTGGTTATTTTTGTTTCAATTGTACTCATGGAATCTTTTATGCTTTGTGTGATATTCGACCATTTCAAGCAATAATAAAATAATTTCTATGCTTCTTCCCCCCAGGTTTGAACATCCTTCAAAAAAATTCCAACTTTTTGATGTGCACTTGCACACTTTCTTGTGATATTCAATCCTTTCTTTTCTGTAGGCATTGCCTCTGATTTAGTTTTAGTTTTTCCTTTTAGCCCAAATACATATACCTTGAAAGATTCAACCAAGAGTTTGAAGTTTTCCAAAGCAGATAATGATGCATCAATACTTGTACCAAGAGTTATCTCTTGTAAGGAATTTATAGCTTCATCCATATCTTGTGCATTAGTAGTTCTGACACTAATCTCATGCTCATGTTGAGTATCATCTATGTGAATTATTTCTTCTTCAATGTTAGTATCCTTTTTCCCTCTAACTTCTTGCTTAACTTTCCCTACAATCGAAAGGCTATATGATATTTTTCTCTTCTTACCCGATCTCTTAGAACTATCAGAGGCCTTTGCATTCATCTCAGCTCTAGTCCTATCTTTTATCCTTGGTTTTTTGGTATCTTTGGGATTGTTTAGAAGTATTTCTGCTTAGCTAACAACTTCTTCCTCAGTCACTTCATAATCTAGTTCTAAGATCCAAATAGTCTTGGGTTGAATTGCTTCCATAAAGAAAAAATTAGTGGAGACAAGAATGTTAAGGTCTTTCAAGTATCTTTCCACCACACTTCTAGGAATTCTCATCCTTTCATTCATTCTAGTTTGAAATACTACAAAGAATGCTACAAGGGCCTCATCTTGAGCATTCAAACCTCCAAGGTTTCTCATATCATTTGCAATCTGATGTGCAATAGGTTCTAAATTTTTCCAATTAACTTTTCCAACCACTAGTACTTCCCTTAATAAGTAGAAAAGTACATAAATTACCAAAGTTTTGTACCTAAATGTATGCTTCTTCTTTTTAATCTCTTTCAATTTTTCCAATAATTTTTGTCAGAGTAATTCACAAAGGTCATAGTCAACATCATTTTCAATCATATCTCATTCCACATGAATGGCGATGGCAGAGATTGTATTGTTTCTATTTGGGCGATAAAACGTGTGGCCTATGAGCATTGTAGCATACCATGCTACCAATTTTCTAATAGAGTCCAATGTGAGTTCCTTTTGATCAAGAGTAGTACCTGTCCTTTCCATTACATCCTTAACTTTGATAAATTTCCAATCTATAACTGGTCTAGAGGACCACAAACAAATTATTTCTCTAATTGATTCCTTGGTTGTCATGTACGGGCTATCAATCCATATGGATTCATCATGAATTCTACTTAGCACTATTCTGATATACTTATCTTTGTCTTCAAATGTCAGAAACTTTTTCCACACATCCATCCTTTTCTCACTTAGGGCTTTGTATTCTAATTTAAAGTGTTAGCATTTTATTCTAACTCATCTTTCCATAGAAAAAATAATTTACTAGAATAAGCTTCTTCTATTTTCCCATGAATATATGATTTAATGTCTTTTGTAGGTAAAACCCCATAGGGAGTGTGAGAGAATGAACCTAAGTGATCATCTAGCAAAATTTTGGCATAATTTCTTTTAATATCAAGTTGTGGTCTCTATGACATTTCTACAACCTTTTGTGTCTCCATTACATTTATATTACTTTCACAAAAAAAATTTGGAAGACCAGAATATGTAGGAATTGCAAAATACTTCTTAGTCAGCTTGACAAACTTAGGGTTTTTGATGTCCAGCCACCAAGAGATGTGTTGAACCCTTCAATTTCCTCTTCTACTCTTCTCTTCCCCTTCGAATGTGTCTATTGAAATGAATTTTTCTTCCCAAGCATGCATTTAACTCTTTGATTTGACCCATTTCAATAATAAATGTTGTACACAAAAAGCTAGTAAAATTCAAAACCTTGTATGCACAATCAACTTTCAAAAGCTCCATAAATAGCCGCATTAGAATATTTTTTTCCATAGTTTTCTCCAAAAGATTCATATGATTCATCTCCATCTTATATCTTCATGCCAAGCCATGACACATCATATCAGCAGGGGTTTATATGATTTTCAGTAAAGCTCCCCCTAAGCCATAGCTCTGGGATTAGTTACCAAAGGAAACATCTACACCAGAGATTGGTACAGATTCTCCCTTATCCTTGGTTTCTTCTTTCTCTCTCCATATCTTTTCCATTTCATTCTTCAGTTCATTTAGATCAATTTCCTTGATTGGTTCATCTTTCTTCATCAGATCATTCTTCCTTGTGTTTTTATTTCTAAAAAAATTAGCAATATGTCCATAATTTCTATAATTGTTGCATTTGATATTTCTTTGATCATTATTCCTTCCATTTGTTCTGAATCTTCATTGATTAGCCTTGCGTCCAAATTCATAGCATGTATAGTAGTAACCATTGAAAGATTGAATCATTCTACCATTGTTGTATCGGTTCATCATCTGACTTTTGCATTCACTTGCTCTATGTCCAAATTTCTCGCATGTAAAGCATTGACCAGTAAAGGATGAAACATTTTGATTCATTCTACTTCTACATTTCACAACTCTATTTCCAAATTTATTACAAAAATAGAAAAAATCATTGAAATATGAATACCTTTGTGCATTTGGTTGTTTGATAGGTCTTCTAGCATTGTCTCTTTGATTCTAGAACTTTCCATTGTCTTCAATCTTCTTTGGTTCACTTATATTCTTTGCATTAGATGTCTAACCTACTTTAGAGCTAAGTTCTCCTTTTTCAATTCCTAGACCACCTTTGTCTCTAGATGCTTTCTATTCAATAATCAACTCATCAAGCATTGTAGAACTTTTCTTAAATTATTCCTCATGAATTATTTCTTTCTCTAGATCTGATCTCAAATTTACCACTTCTTTTTCAAGTCTAGTGCACTCATTAATCTTGCTTTTTACCATTGTATTAAGACATTTTGTAATTCTTTTCTTTTATTCCACTTGTACTCTTAACTTGGTGATTTCTTCATTTTCTTGCCTCAATTTTTAATTGACTTCCCTATGCCTTTCTTTAAATTTCTTGATCTTCTTTCTTAGTTTTTTGATGCACTCATTTTCCTCTCTTAGATTTTCCTTCAAATCTTTGTTGTCATCTTCAACTCTGTTAAGATCTTCGAGAGAACTCAAAGAGAAACTTTGAGTTCTCCATCTTTGTCTAACATGCAATCTTATTTTGTGTATTCAATAGCAGGAATTTCTTCTAGAGGAATAGAATATTTTCTATCAACCATGTGTTCAAACTCCAAGATCTTCCCAAAGCGTTCAAGCTCCTTCCAGGTATCCAAGCTCTGATACCAATTTTTGAACACCTAGAATACTGAGAGGGGGGTGAATCAATATTCCTTTAAACCAATCAAATATAAGTCATCCAATTATCAGAATAAATATAACTATGTAATGATGAAAGAAAGCATGAAGACAACCATAGAATCACATGAAACATGAACACTAGTATTTTTACGTGGAAAACCCAAAAAGGGAAAAACCACAGTGAGGGTTAGTTCACAATATATTATATCTAGACATAAGATATTATAGAAATGCTCGCTGCTAGGATAGGGCACACTGTCTAGAAAAAGGCTCATATCCCACAAAGAAAGAACAAAGAAGGGTTGGAAATATTTCCTATTTGAACTGATACAATAGCATCTACATATGTTGCATTATAGTTCCAATGAAGTACAAAATGATCTCCACACTAATCTGAATCAATACTTTGTTCATAATCTACTCAATTTTGCATCACACACATGTAGGTGAACCACCATACATGTCATATATCTCTTCAAAACTTGCATTTAATCATCTATCTCTTCATCATACACACACACACACTCTTTCCTAAAATCTCAAGACTCATCTCATATATATATTCATATCAAGTGTAACTGCAATTAGGTGGGCCTAATTAGAAGTAACACACAAAATTAAGTATGTCATCCTCAAAAGAAATTATCCACACTTTGCGCCTTAATTCAAATTCAATTTACATCAAGATAGGTCAAAATGGACCTAATATAAATCACAGAAGGTTATACCAACTTGCAGTGAAGTGCATACCATAAAATTGACACACTGAACCACAAAAATATTAGAGAAAATACTTAGCCAATTTTTTGATAATCCATACTTTCCAAACCAACTTGCAATATACATATGTCACCAAAAATACTTCTAAACTATGCTATGATGATTATAATAATGTTGACATCAATGAAAACATTGGATCATGTAATATATATACACTCCATGCCCATGTTGCCAGCCTACATCATCAATGATAGACTTCCAACTTCCAACAATATCTACATCACAGTTGTGGTGCATAGGACATATTGGGTTAGGATGATTCTATGTTCCAGACCTGACATAGGTTTACATTATATTCCTCCATGACATGACTATCCCATTCTTGGCATGTCCCACAATACATTGAGTTAGTTTTAATTTGGAGCTATCTTTAATTATACATGTAATGTGGTAGTGGTTCTCTCTCCTTGAGCCTTAGGGAAGTTATTCTAGAGGTGGATTTCTCACAAGAAATATGTGCACTATATTTCTTTGTTTTTCTTTGTTTCTCCTTTTGCTAAGATTGAATTATGTATTGTCATTTGTTCTACTGCAAGTTG
>VDFB02382044.1:0-10149 GCA_007258455.2 Sequoia sempervirens
TCAATTTTTTTCAATGAACACACTAATGCAAGAAGCACCCGTTAGGGTTAGTCCAAAACAAACCAGCAATTTGCAAGTAACTCTTTGCCAAGAATGCGCACTCAATCTCAAGATGACAAAGATGTTGTCATATGGCAAGAGGGTCGTCAGTACAACTAGAAAGGAATTACAATGCTGAAAGTAAACTCGACACCAAGAATGTGCTTTCCAACCCAGAGTGGGAGGTAGCTACCATATGCGGAGCAATTACATGAAATACAATACTGGAAATGGAGCTCAACGCCAAGTATGTGCACTCCTATCCAAGATGGATAGGCACTATCATATGACAGAGCAACTAAAAAGTAAATACAATAGACTGAGCAAGGATCAGTCTCTTCCACGAAATGTGGGAAATGTAGATTTCTTAAACAAGTAAATAGGTGGCATAGCCAGCCTCTTCCATTAATAATGGGAAATATAATAAAGAGCTTACAAATGTGAATATTGGCTGGTTAGTACTACTAACAGCCTTACAATGTAATAGATCTCCTGCAAGCACGATGGATTAGAGTGATAATCAAACTGCTGAAATGTAGAGCTACTCCAGAATGATTAATATGACTAAGACAGACAATCCCAGCCCTATTAATAATTTTTCTAAGTCTGATATGACAGACCTGCAGTTAAAAATGGTGAAACCAGCCACTCTAGAACTCACTTAAATGCTCATATCTCTCTCAATACTCACTCATTTAACTTGAAATCAGTTGCAAAACATTCTAATGATGATGGCAATGAAGATGGATCACAAAAACTTCTCACAAAGACCCCTATTTATTTTGCACGGCTTTCAAAGCACTTACAAAGTGAAATTGCCTGCAAGCAAGGGCGATTTACTTTAGGTAATTCATAGACTTCAAATAAATCAAAACTCTGTAATATATGGTCGCTCTACATAGAAAAATATTGAACGCACTCAAACAATATTATTTTTTAGTTTCTTGAGTTGATGAGTAAAAAAACAATCTTACAGCCATACAAAACCAAAGAACTCTAAAATTGACGAAAATACAATAACTCAACTGGCTTAATGTGAGAAGAACCACAACTAAACCTCAACTATTGTCTTTCAAGCAAGAAGAAGAGCCGTTTAGAGGTATGCATTCCTCCAAGCAATTCCAAATAATCATTCCAAAGAAGATAACTGTAAATTCACTGATGAACAAAATGAGGACCCAGAGCTCCAATTTATAACTTCAGAAGAGCTTTCTAGAAACCTCCAAGAAGGGCGCCACCTCAAAGATTCTTTTAGGTCATTGACTTGTCTTTTGTCTTCACCCTCAGGATGGCGTACTTGCTTAAGAAGATAAATTTCACTTTTTAAATAAAATATTTGGCTCACCCAAAGTTGGTGTCCAAACTCCTTGAGCAATATTTGGCTTTATAAATATTAAAATATTTTCTCCATGTGAAAATACCCTTCAATGTCCCCCTTTTAAAGACAATATTAATTCATGATGCTAGAACAAGGAATTATAATGTTAAATTATAACATTATAATATAAAATATCTTATATCACCATGGAAATGCATCAGAAGCCAAATTCAACCATACCGTCTGAACAGACTACTCAGAAGTTTCATCGACAGAGTCATCAGTCAATCAAGAAAATAGAATTTACTTCAAAAATTGCAACCATGTAATGCCAAACCAAACTACAATTGTAACTAAGCTCTTTAAAACCTAAGGAATCTAATCCAAGTTCAACATTTGGGCGTAAAGTTTCACAAAAAAGACGGTAACGTCTCCTCCAAGTTTAAAACCCTGATTCGAGCTTCTGCTTAGCCTATGAGTTTCCAGAAATAGGCTAAATCCAAATGAAGAGCGTAGGGCTAAATTGGGGACATTACAGTCTGCCCTTCCCAAAATTGCTTGTCCTCAAGCAATGCCACCACAACTCTAGAAAAACTCAATCTGCACCAAACCAAACCAAGTACAATCCCAGGGTCCCATATGTGTCTAAAGGAGGATCCACCATGCTGATGTTGCACTACTCTGATCACAATAGTGAAACCATAGTGCCCAAGACACTCTAAATCTTCAAAATCAACAATGCCATTGTTTATCACAAACCCGGGCATTGGAAAAGATAGTCTACTCAACTCAAAATTGTAATCCTCGGCATATCTCCCCAAGGTATCTAACACAGCCAAAACTGCAAATGTGACCGCTCTAAATCTTCTTGCAAAGAGGAAAGCAATCCTTTGCAAGAGCTCATCAAACTCAAACTCATGACTCCACATGAATCGACTATGCCTCCCCTGAATTATTCTGATGCAACCACGAAGATTTCTGAAAACTTTTACAGTTCTCACTCCAAGAGCCTCAGAATGGTGAACCAAAGCATGTGAAAGATTGCTGTCTTGAACCCACATTGAGAGTAAACTGTCAAAGTTTACATCACAAACCTTCAAAAGATGAATTTGGAGAGTAGGAAAGGTGTGAAGGAACAAATAATTGTTGTTGATCAAGGCTGGGATCAGCATAGTGCAATCTGATTCAAGCATCCTACACAAGGAAAAACAGCAGCACCAAACAAATTCCCAAATGTGAGATTGTGAAATGAGCATCAAGCTGCAAGGTGACACCTCCAAAGTGGCAAGAAAACAAACTAGAGCAATGTCCAACTGAAAACTACCACCTCCTTGACAAGAAGTGATGAACCCATTCTCCTGAATGAGAGAGACTCTCCGTGTAAGGTGGATGGCCTGCCTCCAATCAGCAAGCTCGGGTCTCCAAATCTGATTTTTCCTTATCCAAGGATCACTCTCAAGAGCCGCTAACCTTTCATCTCTCCAATCCAAACTCGAAATTTCTCTCCAATCCATTTGTTGATGAACAAACAGAACCATCAAGTGGCTGGAAAAGAGGGGAACAACACCAACAAATCTGAAATTTTGATCCTTATCCCTCCAAAAGTTCTTTCCATATGTAATAAACTCTATCAAGCCAAGTTGAGGATCCCAAGTATGGATACCCAACTGAAAATGATTTCCAACACACTGAAAAGAAAACTCAATACATTCCCAAATGCTAGTCAAAACCAAGTGCATACTCAGGAAATTGATAGCTTCAGTCATGAACCCCTGGAACCAATTCATGAAAGCGTTCACAACTGTGGAACATGAAACAATTGTTGTCTTCAATCCAAACTCCAAAAACGGACTAGTTTGAGCCCAAACATCACTCCACCCAAGGGATGGATTGTCAAGAGTGCAAACACCGAGTTTAGGTATGCTCTTCCCCCATTCCTCATGAGTAGTAGGTCTGAAACCTTCACTCCTTGCTGCTGTGATGAAGTTACCAGCAGCTACCAAGACTTGTCTCTTCAACACCTTGATGACATAGATGTTGAAATTACCTTGCTTCGACACTTCCCATGTAGACTCTTCACCCTCAAAACCACTTATGCATTCATTACTCATCAACGAATGTGGCATATCCTCAGGGAGTGATATCAAAGCATCCAAGCACTGGAAACCATACTTAGTCTCATTCTCTGTTTCATCCTCCATCTCATAGAGAGGATTATCATAACTTTCCTCATCACCCTCTTCAAAGAGAGGATTGTCAAAAACTTGAAAGTTATTCCATCCATCATGCTGATCCAAATCTGCACTTGCAACTTCAGTCCTTCTTGTGAGACCTTCTAGGTCAAACTCCTCTCGAAGACTATCAAGCTCACCAATTACTTGCTTGATTTCTTCGGCTCTATGTGCATTCTCTTGCTCTGTGAAAAATTTGAAATCAGCAAACTGATTTTCTACCTCCATTAATGCCATTTGAGTTTCTTCTAGTGTAGCTCTTGTTGATTCAAGCTCCAGAGAAAGTTCATCAAACTTCCTCTCTCTATCTTGAGAAGCACAAACGGTCTTCTTTGCAACTTCAATGGCATGATCACGATCTTCAACCAAGTGCATATACTCGGACTTCAAGGTTACCAAAGAGTTTCTGATAAGTTGCAAATTGGGAAGAGCAACTTCATCTTTCACTCCTCTTTGTCTCTCTTCAAGCTGAGCCTTCCAGTACAATTCTTCAACCAAGCTATGTGTGTGATCAAACAGGGATAGAGCTTGCACTTCCTTGTCAACGGACACCATGAATTGTCTGTCCCAATCATGAGAATTCAAAGATGATGAACTGCTGATAGGCTACAACTGAAAATCAGAACCTTGCCCCTTGTCTTTGCTGCCCTCAATGCTGCTCCAACATCCTTGTACTTTACCACCAACATGCGGATAATGCTCAATGCCATGGAGATGATCATTCTCCATTATTTCTTCGACTCTATGTTTGCAATCAGCTTCTTGAATGGAAAAATCAGACTTTTTGTAAACCTCTTTAACTCTTTCCTCTTCAAGAGCCATATGGTCTTCTAGCTCTTCTTCTTCATCACTGTTTTCTTGATCAAACATTATAGCAGCATCCAACTTGCTCAATGGATCATAATCATCCGCTGTTCGGAAAGTTTCCATAGAAACATTTCCTTCTTTAGTGGCTGCAACCACTTCAAAGAGATCATTATGGAGCTTCTTTGAACACTCTTCCTCTTCGAAGACAACTTCCTCTTCAATGGCCACCTCATAGTTTGCCATGCAATCTGATTTTTGATCTTCATCTGGATCAAAGGGAAATTCATCCCACAAAGGTTTTTTATCATACCTTGGTGTCAACCAACCGGGATCCCAAATGGAAAAGGGCTGATTGTTTTGATCAAGAGAAAAGTACTCTTCATGCTTCTCTTGGAGTGTTGAGTCTTTGAATAGGTCACCATGTAACTCACTTGAACTGATTTCTTCACAAGTCCTTCTCTCCAAGGGCTTAGTTTGATGATCAAACCCACGTTCATCCCAGTCACCAAAGTCATAGTGAAGCAAGGAATCTTCAATGTTAGCTGTTTTGAAAACTTCGTTCCTTTTTCCTTCAATGTAACCACTATCTATAGGTATATTTCTGATCTCATCTTTAGTAATCATATGTATACCAAAAAGGTTTCCTTGATCACTTGTCATAATTTCTTCTTGTGAAAACTCTTGAGGAGTTTGGACAGCAACAAGAGGAAAACTATCCATCACCAAATCTTCAACACGAGGTGGTACAATCCTGTTGGAATCATTACCAACATTATCACTTTGGCAATGGTCATGGGCTGATTCAAAGGCACCAATAGTATTTCCTTCTACTTGCTCTTCTTCAGCAAACTCATCCCATACAACAGTACTACTGAAATCTTCTGTGAAGCCCTTAGCTTCAAGACCTTCATAGGTTGAATCCTTATTAGGACTCAAGACTGTTATGTTCTTTTCACCGAGCTGATCATCATCACTTCCTATTACATGCAAGTCAAGGGAAGTATTATGGGGCTCTACCCTTAACTCCTCATCTGCCAAGGTATCTTTATCAAGCTCACGATCATTCTGATGTGACATGTGCACTTTTCTATCCTTAGGGGACTCTAAGAAATATACCGAGCCAATTTTTTCGAAGCTAAATAACAAATACAAATATTCACAAGGCACCGCTTAGTTAGGTGAATAAACCAAACGCAAGAAAGTAAAACTCAAGATAGAGAACTGACGCTACATGTGCTACCCAACTACATGAGTGAGGGGCCACTACAGAAGCAAGCTTGAAATGAAATGCTAAATAGCTAAACTACTCAACACCCAGAATGTGCTGGCTCACCCCGAAGGGAAAGTAGCTACCATAGGGCGGAGTTATACAAATGCTGAAAACAACTTTGAAGGAAATGCTGATTACAAAAAACTCTCGATACCCAGAATGTGCTTTCTAACCCAGAATAGGATAGTAGCGACCATAGGGCAGAGATAGATCACGAACAATATCAAATACTGAAGAAAGAACTCTACACTCTGATAAGCAAGAATCTAAGGCTGTCAGTACTACTGCCAGCATACAAATTGAGAAAAAGGCAACTTGCTATCAAATTACAACCAGCAATTATGAATCTTACAATAACATTTAAATAAGTTCCTTTGCTGAGAAATGAAGCTGAGAATTGAAGCTGAGAAATGAAGATATTAATTAAAGATCCAACCTCGTTTCGTTCTTGATCAACCACTATGAAGTATGCCGCAGAGACTTAAGATTTCTTTACACTCGTCCAAGGGCAAGATACAGATTTCTTCAATCTGGTCGACAGGCCTGTGTTTTCTTCATAAACAGCACATATAAATTCCTTGAAAAACTCGAATCACCTTCAAAACTCAATCAGATCACTCTAATATTGAATGCAAAGCTAAAAAGGATGGTGGCACTTAGATTAGGAACAAGAAACAGAATGCAAAGGCCAGAATTATTAAATGGCACGAAATCCAATAACTAGAGACAGTACGGCCCAGTACAGGGGCGAATTTTATTTATAAAATCAGACAGTGCTCTATAAAATCTGTACTCTTGCATAAAGGGACGCCTAGCCTATAACAATGGATTGATGCAACACCCACAATGCAATTTTTTGTCTTTTTGGAAATAGGAATGAAATACTAGGTCTGCTGTAGCTAAAGTGCCAAAATCAGAGAACCACTAACATGCAAAATCTGAAACTAACAATACTAATGCAGATTACAATGCACGGAATACAATGAACTCACAACTAGACTAAATTCATCACTAGTCGTTGTCTTACAAACGAGAAGAGATGCCCAATGGTTAGGAGGTCTTCATCCCTCGAAGTGATCCAGATTCAATCCGGCAGCATAACGGTGTATTTTCCAAGATGACCAAAATGATGCACAAGACTCCCTTTTTATAATTTCTGCTTGACTTCACGAAACCCTAGAAACAGCTTTTAGGTCAAAACCTTCATCTTCTCAAGAAGGCGTACTTTCTCTTCAAGGCATTAAGAATTGATATTTTAATTAAATATCATCTTTTTTTGAAATAAGCGCCACTCAACTTTTATTTTGACTTAGGTAATATTAAATCATTTCTCAATGAGGGCGCCACCCTCAAGGACCCACCTTTTAAACACAACATTAAGTTATTAAGTCTAGGCCCAAGGTCAACATTAAAATATAATATTTAAATGTGCCTTTTAATGAAATAACTTAGCTTATCCCTCCGGAGATGCACTGAAGCCAAAACTGAGTCAAACATCTGACCACTGAAACAGGAAGTCAACCGAGCTGAACATCATCTGACAAGCTGCCAAAAATAGAATTTACTAAAAATAGTAAATTCCAAAAAGTCCTCTGAGCGGCGAACATACCCTTTGAAGCCCTACGAAACCAGGGAAGGAATCCGCCATTGAAACTATCATCTCGAGACAATGACCTCTCCTCAAAATTAAAGGAAACCCTAATTTTTAACCGAGCACTTAACCTCAGAAGTTTCCAAGGAAGGCTACTTGATCCGCGAGAAAGCTGTCGGGCTTGAAAGGGGGACATTACAACCCTGGCACGTCTTTCCACAAATTCCCCACCTTAATGTCCGAGGTCCTTCATTAGCATAAGCAGGTTCATGCATTAACTCAAGTAGGAACTTCTCGTACTCATCTCTCTACGTATCGCGAATTAATGCGGTATCTCTGTCGCTCATCGGCTTGATTAAATCATTGACTACTTTCCGCGGATGGCGGGGATAAGCACGGCTCGATACCAGCGAAATGAACGGACCGTTTTCAAATTTTACAATGAATAATCCGGTACAACAAGAACCATTAAAAGGTCGACTCAAATCAAAACCAGCAGTTTGCAAGTAACTCTTTGCCAAGAATGCGCGCTCAATCTCAAGATGAGAAAGATGCTGTCATATGGCAAGAGGGTCGTCAGTACAACTAGAAAGGAATTACAATGCTGAAAGTAAACTCGACACCAAGAATGTGCTTTCCAACCCAGAGTGGGAGGTAGCTACCATATGGCGGAGCAATTACATGAAATACAATACTGGAAATGGAGCTCAATGCCAAGTATGTGCACTCCTATCCAAGATGGATAGGCGCTATCATATGACGGAGCAACTAAAAAGTAAATACAATAGACTGAGCAAGGATCAGTCTCTTCCACGAAATGTGGGAAATGTAGATTTCTTAAACAAGTAAATAGGTGGCATAGCCAGCCTCTTCCACTAATAGTGGGAAATATAATAAGGAGCTTACAAATGTGAATATTGGCTGGTTAGTACTACTAACAGCCTTACAATGTAATATATCTCCTGCAAGCACGATGGATTAGAGTGATAATCAAACTGCTGAAATGTAGAGCTACTCCAGAATGATTAATATGACTAAGACAGACAATCCCAGCCCTATTAATAATTTTACTAAGTCTGATATGACAGACCTGCAGTTAAAAATGGTGAAACCAGCAACTCTAGAACTCACTTAAATGCTCATATCTCTCTCCATACTCACTCATTTAACTTGAAATCAATTGCAAAACATTCTAATGATGATGACAATGAAGATGGATCACAAAAACTTCTCACAAAGACCCCTATTTATTTTGCACGACTTCCAAAGCACTTACAAAGTGAAATTGCCTGCAAGCAAGGGCGATTTACTTTAGATAATTCATAGACTTCAAATAAAATTCTGGAAACTTGCACATATGGTCGCCCTACATAGGAAAATAGATTGGAACAGTACCCAAAACAATATTATTTCTGTTTCTTGAGTTGTGAGTAAAAACAACCTACAGCCATACAAACCAGCAACTCTAAAATTGACAGAAAATACAATAACTCAACTACGGAATGTGAGAAGAACCAACTACAATGAAAGGAAACCAACTACAACTAAACCTCTCAACTAGTTGCTGTCTTTCAAGCAAGAAGAAGAGCCAAGCTAGGAGGCATGCATTCCTCGAAGCAATTCCAACACCATTCCGGCAGCATAACTTTGCAAATTCATCAGATAAACAAAATGAGGACCCCGAGCTCCAATTTATAACTTCAGAAGAGCTTTCTAGAAACCTCCAAGAAGCGCGCCACCTCAAAGATTCTTTTAGGTCATTGACTTGTCTTTTGTCTTCACCCTTAGGATGGCGTACTTGCTTAAGAAGATAAATTTCACTTTTTAAATAAAATATTTGGCTCACCCAAAGTTGGCGTCCAAACTCCTTGAGCAATATTTGGCTTTTAGAAATATTAAAATATTTCCTCCATGTGAAAATACCCTTCAATGTCCCCCTTTTAAAGACAATATTAATTCATGATGCTAGAACAAGGAATTATAATGTTAAATTATAACATTATAATATAAAATATCTTATATCACCATGGAAATGCATCGGAAGCCAAATTCAACCATACCGTCTGAATAGACTGCCATAGTGAAGCCTACTGATTAGGAGTCAACAAGTCAACTGCTAAAAATAGAATTTACTAAAAAATAGTAAATCCATGCTGATGCTTTCGAGAATGCCGAACCCGAAACCACTGCTTGAAGCTCTCGAGGAAAACGAGAAGAATCCATGCGGTCCAAGTTCAACATTTCCAAGTGCAAGCTGCGCGAAAGGCGAAATCGCCAAGAAGTTTGGAAACTACGATTCGAGCTTGCAGCAGCCTACGAGAGTTCAGTAGGCTAAATCAAATGAAGAAGCGTAGGGCTGAAATTGGGGAATACACAATCCATAGGAAGAATAAACTATGCTACTACATACATCCATAATTCTAATTCAAATACCATCAACATTCACTAAACTTACTTCAAATGAATCACTCACCCATCATCTAAAACACAGATCAAATGAATACGATAACAACTTCATCCACATATAATCCAATGATATAATCTTGAATCCAGTTCCTTCTATTTACTTTCATCAAATAAGAAACAATTAAGCACAACAAAAATCACTGGCATATGGATTGATCATGTACCATTAACCTTACCAAAATAGATCCAAACTTTAAAACCATAACATAAAAATGTATGAAAAACTGTAAAATAACCAAGCTTTTACTAAAATTTTAGAGTATCTCTCCTAAAACATAGAAATCCTAGATCTAATCTCTATTTTCTATCATTAGGTGGTTGATCTTCCTTCAATTAGCCGACCTTTACAAAGTAGAACCTAATAATACATATAGGGTGCCACATGCACAAGTTTCTCAATTATCAATCAAGATCCACAATTAATGGA
>VDFB02382045.1:0-11692 GCA_007258455.2 Sequoia sempervirens
TTAAGGACAAACCATGCATGGAAGAAAAGAATTAGGCTTTTGGTTCTTTAAGTTTTTTGATAGTTTATCTATGACTGTTAGTAAGTATATATTGTTTTATGGCTGGTTTGACCCCTAGGGGTCTATGGACTCGACTGCTCTGTATCATGCCTGCATGATGGACACTTTTTATTATCTAGTGTTTAGTGTTGTTTTGGAGTTTTTGATGTGATTTGCTAGGGGTGATGGCTTGGTTTACTCTGTTGTCACTGTGTTGTTAATTTGTTTGCTCTGGATGGCCTTGGTAGCCTTATTTTGATGGGACAACACCCTTGTTTTTGTTTCTTTTTATATAAAAAACAATTATCTTTTATGTTGATTATCTAGTTCTAGGCTTATACTTATCAATATAATCTTGAAACAGGTAAAATTGGCCACTATACATAGATTGGAACTTTACCTATAGAAACAATCTTATAAAAAAATTATGACTAAAATAAGTTATCCTTAATCTAATATCCCTGCATCTACAAAAATGGTGTCAATATGCATTATTTGGGAACTTGCTAGATAAGGATTTGTTCTCCTTTAGTCAAGCCCCTTGGTAGACCAAATCAATATTGATGAACAAAGATCAAAGAAACCAAACAACCATATTACGTGATACTAGGATACTAATGTGACAATGTTATAACAAGATTCTTCTTTTGGATACATATTTATTAGATTTTCTCTAACCTAGATGTGCTGTGTAGATGACTCAAATGAATTATGGTTAGTTCTTAAATGTGAGGCCCTAATGTACAATTTGAAATAATTTATTCTTTACTTTCTCAAAATGATTAGGAAGGATGGAAACATAGGCCCAATTTAATGAATTTTAATTTAAAAGTTGAAGTTTTAGATTTGTGTGTGTGGAGGTGACTTAGGCCAATTATGCATCCACAAATTTAAACCAAGGTGGTGAATGATATATTTTGCAAGTGAGTTTAAATGCTTGAGATGTGTAAGCATGGAATAGGATAGAATTTTTTTTTTCTCCAACTTCTATGCAAAAATATCTCAATTTGCATGTGAATCAAGTTATAAGAATAACCTAGTTGTCATGGGTCCAAATCATAAGTGAAAGGATCTTAAATATAAGTTTTTCAACATTATAATCCTATAATAAAATACATGAGATGCAACCCTTGTATTAAACTTAAATCAAATGAATTAAGATTAAAATTAAGTTGAGAATTGTATAAACACAGATAAATGAATTGTTGAGAAGGAATAAAGAGCTTATCTAGTTTGGGAAATTCTATAATAGGATATTGTCCAAACTAGAATTCGGTACTAGAACAATGATCATGATCTTATGATAGATATACTTTGAGCTTTATAATGCATCAAACTAGTTTACGTGTGTGGCCTTGATCTACGATATTATATCATTGTACCATTCTAATCGCTATTTGACCTTCACTTGAGAATTTGAACTAGTATTGCTTTCTTGCAAGTGAATCTAGAACTTGGTCTATGAAAGGTAGGGGAAAATGGTCCTTTTTGGTGGCAGCATTGAGTTCCATGTAATCAACACAAACTCACCACTTCCCTCCATTTTTGGGCCCAATCACTAATGGAGACACCCACTGGCTATCTGAGATGCGATAGATAAATCCTGCATCTAGCAATTTTTGTAGTTCCCCTTTTACAATTTATTTTAATGCAGGGTTAATTCTTCTTTATGGCTGCCTCACTAGTGTACAATCACTTCTGATGTATATCCTATGAGTGCAAAGCTTAGGGTCCAATCCCTTGATATCATGATAGTCCCACACAAATGCATGCTAGTGGATCCTCAATAAGTTTGTCAATGACAACTGTTGTTCTTCACTCAATTTGTTGTTAATGTTTAGATATTTTCCTTCTGCCACTTACACTTGTGTAGTTATCTCTACCATAGTTCACTAATGCTTGGTACCTTGAGTTCATGTGGCAGCAATGTATGAGACATACATGTTACTGCAAGGTCTATTGCATGTAGGTTGGGCATAAGTGTCTTTACTGGATCAATAGAATGAGAGGATGATGCTTCCTCTACTTCACAGTGATTCAGAATTATGTTAGAAAATACTTCATCTTCCTCTTGAAGCTACATGAAAGATATTTTGCCTAACATCATAAACTATGCCACAAAAATAACTTCCTCAACCTCTTCACCAACATGTGGCCATATGGGATTATCCATATTGTGGGATGGCTGAGTAGGAGGGTAGAGAACAAGCTTTTTGGTGCTCTTTCCATCATAAATGGTCATGTCTCCTGTCTTGCATCCAATATAGGCATCTTTGGTTGCTAACCATGGCCTTCCTAGAATGATAGGGTACCCACTGAGTGTGGCTTTAGGAGAAAGAATCATGAAATATGATGGGTACTCCCATGAGTCTAGAGTTACCACAAATTCCTCTACTATACCATCAAGTTTAACAGTTGAACTATCAACAAGCTACAAGATAGTAGGAGTAGGTCTCATGCTTGCAACATTTAGTTGTTGCAGGATATCCTTGGTCATTACATTTATTGCTGCTCCCAAATCAATTAGAGCATTCTTTATTTGGATCCCATTTATAACAAATCCTACCACAGGACTCCCTGGGTCATTGTATTTGGGAACAGTCACTTTCCCAAGCATGATGTCACCCAGTTGTCCCACCACATGAACCGTAGTGGGGTCTTTCTTCTTCTTCACTAACTTCTTAAGGCATGCTTCCTTAATTTCCTTGTCATAGATTGGAACATCTTTTATGGCTTGAAATAGAGGGATCTTGACACATACATGTTTCAACTAATCTAGAATTTCAAAGGCCATTTCCTCCTCTTCTTTTTGTTTAGTTATTTCCAACCTCTGAGGAAATGGTGGTTCTTGTTCAGTCTGCTTAACTGTGATTGGTTTAGGATTTTCAGGTGCATTTGGATGAATGGGGCCATTTAGATGCTCCTCTTCTTCCATAGGAAGCTTAGTGATAATGGGTGTGGAAGGACCTGGCAAGGTAGTTCTTGAACGCAAGTGGATGTCACTTATAGTCACAACATATGTAGGGAATTGATTTGGATTAGTAGAGTATACTAGTTGCTGCTATGGTTTGTTATTTGGGTTAGGTGTGGACTAAGCTAGTAGCTAAGTAGGTTTAGGTGTATTTGAACTTGAGCTAGCAGGAGGAGGCATTCTAGTAGGTTTTCAGGGCTGAGAAGGTGGTTGCATGTAGCTAGTTGTCTGGTTTGGCCATTGCTGCCCTCCTCTCCATTGAGATGTTTGCTGCCAATTTCTTGGGGGTGGCTACCAATTTCCTTGAAACTACTGCCAATTCCCCTAAGGTTGTTGCCACTAGGGTGGATATTTTTGGTGATTGGGCCAAGCATTTGGAGGGTTATTCCAAGGTTGTGGTGGATATCCTCCATAATTGGATGGATATGGTGGCTGCCATTGGTTACTTGATGCATAAGAATTAAAGTAAGGCTAACAAAAGATAGTAGTTTTGGTGGCATACCTTGTCTTGGGCTATGGTCCTTCTTTGTGCAATGTATTAGACTTGGTCATCTGCACCCTTAGATTGGCTTGAACTCAGGTGAATCTGCCACTATTAATATTAGCTACCATCTTGCATCCAGCCCTTCTTTTTTCTACAATGAGGGAAGTATTCTACCAACATTGCCTCTGCTTCCTCTTGTTTCTTCTTGGCTTGAAGTGTATCCAATGGAGTAGCTAGATTGTTTATGATGTCTTGCTTCAAATATGCTAATAAGTGAGCAATCTCCATTCTTGAGACTCCATTAGTAGATGACTTACCCATAGAGGATTGGTAAGCTCTCCCTTTCTTTGAAGCTTCCCTAGAATAGTTCTAACATATCTTCTTGATATCCTCCCCAGGAACTTAGGTAATATCTCCTCCTCCCATCAAGTCTAAGGCATTAGTGCAGCTGCCATTAATTCCTCTTAAGAAAAGAAAATTTTGTGATTCTTCATTGAGTGTATGGTGTGGAGATTTCTATAGACAAAACAAAAACCTTGCAATGTAATCCTCTAGGCTCTCATCTTCCTTTTTCTACATCCTAAAAATATAATCTCCCATCATGTCATTGCCCCTACAATATTCCTTGTGCTTATCAAGGAACTTTGTCTTCATGTCCTCCCAAGTCTCCATAGTATTTATGCCTAGGCTCATAAACCATCTTAATGTAGCTTATTTCAAGGTGGTAGGGAATAGTTTAAGCCTATGGGCATCAGTGGTATAGTCATAACTCCTGCAGAGTATGTCAAACTTAAACAAGAAAGTATCAGGATGTTTTGTGACAAGTCCATAGAACTTAGGGAGGACTAAAGTAGGGATATTTTTGAGGTTTTCAACTTCATTCTGATGAGAAATGGGGAAAGGAAAAGTTGGTTGGTTAGGTATTTTTCTATTTGCATCACCCATGTCTACCTAATGTAGTTCTAAAGCAAAGGGGTTCTCAATTTGATTTTGGTCTTCAGAGGAAATTTTAGAACTGGTTAGATTAGTAAATGGGTGTGGCTCTTCTTCTTCTTCTCTTGGTAGATTCTAATGATCAACTAGCTAGAATGAATCAGGGCTATTAGGAAGGAATCTCCCATGAGCATCTCTCCTTCCTTTATGTATACGGTATCAACTCACTATCAGCCAACTCACACAAAGAATTGGCAAAAGAATGGTGGATCATTAATTTCCTAAATGACGGGTATACTAAGAACAAACTTTAGAAACACTACAAAAAGAAAAACTATCAATGACTCTAAAGAACTCCCTAGTTTGACACCATCCTTGACAATGGCGCCAAAAATGTTGGCCTCCTACAATGATTTAACAACTAAGCCTTTATAGCTGTGATTCATAGATTGGACATCTAATCTGAATAGCTATCTAAACCATCATGAAGGTGCATTTAACTTGTCAACCGAGGGACGTAGACTTGAAATGGTCAGCACGGTAGGTGCACTAGGAATCCAAGGTAGCCACATTAATCCTACAGCTAAGAAAGTCATAATGTTGAAAGTAAATTTCTTGGAAATAAGTAATATAAGTGTTGTGCATCAACCAATAACTATACTAAGCTTAAATTCATGACCAAAATGAAAATCTGAGTGAACAAATAGGAAACTACTATGTCTTCTTTGGTTGTAGGAACACTCACAAAATGGGATTCTAGTGGTTGTAGGAATAGACAGTACTAGATTCTTAACTAATTTGTTAAATATAAAGTAATAACTAAACTAAAGGATGGAATTCTCACCAAGTGGGCCCCCTTGGATGATTATCCCTTAAGAAAAGTGTAAACTCAGATGCACGAACTTATTACTTCATTTTATTCATTGGAAAACATAAGTGCAATAGAGCAACATAACTATATTACTTAAAAAAGTAAGAATGTGAGTACATCACTAGATCAATCAACCTTCTGAGAAGGAGCATTTGAGTCTTATTTATAGGAATAAAAACTAATAACTACCTAGCAAGGCGGTCAACTCCAACAGATTAGGAGGACGCCACTTTAGGGAAAGCATAAAAAGTGGAAAAGAGGTTATGCATGTGTGGAATCTGGTCAAGCATGTTTGCCTTAACGTAGATCTAGCACAACAGTAACTCCTATATTCGCTCAACAAACAATTAAGACCATTTACAAGGCAGTTACAAATCTTTGATTTAAACTAGGAATCTCCCTCCATTGAGATTCTTCCCTCCATTGGCCTTTGAATGATCACCTTGTTGACTTTGATGGAAAATGACCAACTGTCAGAATCTTCCTCAATTTTGTAGGCTTCCAATTATATCCGCATAACAATATTAGTACACACAATAATTGTATATTTGTAACTATCTTAAAGTAAAATTCATTAATCCACATGTAAAATCAACATAGATAATTCATATAGCATGTCAATGTCATTTAAAGGTTACAAAAATAGCTTATGCCCAATGTCTATGGTTTTGAGGAAATATCACAAAAAAGTCATCATCCAAGTATCAAAGTCTATGACAACTACAAAAAGTAGGTAATAAACTCTATCAAAATTGAGTCATAAACTAGACTCATCAAGAAACAAATCCAATGCGATCAACCAAGAAGGTAGTTCACAGTACCAGGTGAGTCACTTGAGACATTCATGCATAAGCTAGTACAACAAAACCTCATCAAACTTAATGATCACCCAAACTATGAGGAACCTAGCTTCAAAACACTGTTGTAAAATGAGAAAGGCTTGTGTGGATTAAACAAGATTAAAGGACACAAAAAAAACAATTGAATGAGACTCAAGCACCTCATCCAAGACTTGATAGACAAAAGAGAAGTAGATGTCGAACACCATCCCATAAACAAGGACCTTCAAATATACACGAACCCAATCCCAAACCACGCTAAAGGAATGAAAAAGGAAAAGACCAAGATTACCACAACACTAACTACACATATGGTGACACGGTTTTAGGAACCCTTTCACAAGCTGATGACAATAGAGAAAATGTAGTGACTATATGAGGTGGAGACAACAACTGTAACGTAACTACTCATAGAGGGAGAGTTACAATACATGGAGCCCCTCCTAAACCCATGGCTAAGTCATCAAATGACTATAACATTGTGGAACAGCTGAAGAAGACCCCGACCTTAATCTCAATCCTAGAAATACTAAAACTATCTCCTGCATATAGGGAGATATTGGAAAAAGAATTGGAATCATTGGTCCCTAGGCCTCGATCCTAGTCAATTCTAAGCCATGGTTGGAAAATCCTTAGTAACAATCATTTAGTCTTCCAAATATCTTCCACAAAGAACATTCCACAACCGGGCTCTCTACTACATTGAGGTTGGTATTAACAAAAAAATCCAATCAAGTGAGTATTGATAGATATTAGTGCAGGTCTAAACATTTGTACCTTAAAATTCATCAAACAATTGGGTTATTTTGATGATGTGATAGAAAAAGGAAAGACCATTACAGTAAGGGCCTATGATGACCTCGAGAGGAATTTAGAAGGGCGGTCTATGGAGGTTGAAAAAGATCCAAGTATGCTCAAGCAGTCTATGAGGTCGAAAAAGATCAAGGAAGCAATACTCAAAGCGGTACAAATGATATCCAAACCCACAATCTTCACCAAGTGCGGGGTCATGAAAGATGAAGAAATATTCAAAGAGGACTTCTCATCCATGATTTACAAGGGGGGGAAGAACCAGAATCCACAACCCATTCTAATTGATCCTAATAGTAGAGGTTATCAATTAGATAAAAAAATGGGATATCAAGGAATAGGTGGCCTTGGGCTACACAAATAAGGGCAATGGGAGCCTATCATAGTGGAACAGAGAAAGAAAAATATAGGACTAGGTTATAAGCCAAAAGATGTGGTTACTCCAAAACCTAGACAAACCTCTTTTAAGAAACAAAAAACTTCTGCTAGTGTTAAGGCACTAGATATCTACCATATCATGGACAACAATTTACCCATCGAAGACTTGTTCAAAAATTAAATAGCATTGATAGGTTCCCCCTATAGTTTATCAAAACCATTCCTAATGTCTATTACTATTCCAAAATAGACTCTAACGAATACAAATGGGATTCCCCTTCCTTTATCACTAGATATGACTTCCCCACTTCTAGTAATGATGACCTAGACACCCAATGGGAAAAAGATACCATAGCCATACTAAACATTTCAACAACCTCCATAAGCTTTGTAGATAATGATGATAGCCTACCACTCTGCTACCCACAACTGATAGATTTGGACCAACAATAACATACACCTATTCTGGATCAATTCTAGAATGATGAGGTGATCGCAGAGTTCATGGGACTTCGAATAGACATACTAGTAGGAGATCACAAAATTGGGTTTGTCATGGAACTCGAAAAGGATGCATACTTCGGAGGAAAGATTGAATCTTCTAGTCACAAAAATGAAAGAGAAAACATAAAAATAAACACGCGATCCCCTAAAGAAAACAACAATGTGGCTCTATTGGATCCTACAAAGAAGAAAATAAAGGATGCATTTTATGGTGAAAACCTCCCCGAGGCACCTAAAGATGGATGGTTCAATCTCCCCATATCAGAATATTAAGAAAGATCAATGCTCCTAGTGGAAGAAGAAAAGTCCATAAATGTTGGCACAAGAGAAAACCTAAAGATAACATATCATGCAACATCGCTTGATCCTGAAGAGAAAGCAAACTTCACAGTATTTATTAATGAAATGAAAGTAAACTTTGCATGGACTTATGCAAATATTCCTAGACTAGATCTAGCACTAGTGGTACATCATTTAGTCATCTCCCCTGGAGCAAAGCCTATCAAGCAAAAACTTAGAAAAATGCATCCTCAGAGAGCATTATTGGTAAAAGTAGAACTAAAGAAGTTACTAGATGTGGGTTTCATTAGACCCATTGACCATCCAAAATGGATATCAAATCTAGTCCCAATGTCAAAACTAGGGGAATAAGGATCTGCACAGACTTCAAGGACCTGAACAAAGCCTGCCCAAAGGATGACTTCCCCCTTCCCAGTATTGGCATGATTGTGGATCTAATAGCAGGGCATGAGATGCTATCCTTAATGGATGGTTTCTCCAAATATAATCAGATAAAAATCTCTCTAGATGATCAACACAAAACAACATTTACTTGTGCTTGGGGGACTTTCTATTAGAATGTAATGCGATTTGGTCTAAAGAGCACAAGAGTAAGATATCAAAGAGAAATGATGACCATATTCCATGATATGCTACACAAAATCATGGAATACTATATGGATGACATTCTAGAAAAGTCATTCAAAAGGGAAGATCACTTGACCAATCTTGTAAAGGTGTTTGATTGGATTGAACAATATAATTTGAGACTCAACCCTAAGAAGTGTGTGTTCAGAGTAACATCTGGAAAGCTGTTAGGGTACAAAGTATCAAGAAGGGAGATTGGAGTGGATCCTACAAAGGTAAAAGCTATAATAGAGATGCCTCTACCAAATACATTGAAACAACTGAGGATTTTATAAGGGAAGTTGCAATCCATCAGGCGATTTATCGCACAACTAGAAGACAAATGTCACCCTTTCACTCATCTCCTACACAAGGACATCACCTTCAAGTGGGATGGGAGATGTGACTAAGTGTTCCAACAAGTCAAGGAGTACCTACTTACTCCCCTTGTACTCATTCCGCCTATTCTAGACAAGGAAATGGTACTCTATGTATCTACCACACAAGCAGTGTTGCGAGCTCTCCTAGCCCAACTAGATGATGATAAAAAAGAAAGAGAGGTCTACTACATCAGTTGAACATTGGTACGCTACAAGTTGAATTACTCACCCATAGAAAGAGCATTTCTCCAGTCATATTTACGACACAAAAGTTGAGACACTACATCTTGAATAGGAAGGTAAAACTAATTTCAAAAGTAGATCCTCTAAAGTACCTACACTAGCAAAAGCATCCCTAACAGGTTGAATTGCCAAATGGGTAATGATATAGAGTATGTTGATAAAAGATCTCTCGAGGGAAAAATTATAGCAGACCAGCTAGACGTAGCACCCATAGATGATCACAAGCCTCTCACAGTGGACTTTCTAGATGAAAGTGTCCTGATGACATAACAAATAGGCCATTAGGCTCTATACTTTGACGGGTCCCACACTCAACATGGATTTGGAGTAGGTATTCTATTTCTCACACCACAAGGAGATAGTATACCCAAGGCATACATGATCGCTTTCCCATACACGAATAATATCTCAAAGTATGAAGCTTTGATCACAGGGTTCAAAATGACTATTGAATGGAGAATAAAAGAGATACATGTCTTCAAAGACTCTCAACTAGTGATCAAATAGGTGAATGGTGAATACCAGACAAAAGACAAGTTGATGCCATATAAAAGGATGGTAGATAGCTTCAAAGAATATTTTGTCACAATAACCTTTGAACAAATTCCTCAGATCAACAACAGAGTTGCCGACGCAATGGTAACAATAGGCTCACTTCTTGATATTCCATAAAATGTTCCTAGGTATGAGTTCCTCATAGAACAACTGCTTGTACCTGCATTCAACATCTTAGAATCAGAATTGGTATTTTTTTTGTTGGTCCTAACTCCCCATGGTACCAAGATACATTTGACTACATCCAACATGGTATCATACCACTATGACCTTGTAGACACTAAAAATTTTCCTAAGGCTTGCGACTCCTAATTTCTTCATCATTGTCCACCTTGTCATTCTTGATAATTAAATAATGTTAATTATTTAATTATTTTCTAAAGTCATAAGTGTTCTATTAATTAAATAATTTAAATAATTTAATTAATTCATTTCTATCTTTATTCATCCTTGATTAATTAAATAAATTATTATTTATTTAATTTTTATACCACTTTCCACTATAATTAAATAATTATTTTAATTATTGAATTATTTGTTAGCCTCTTCTCTCATAAATTAAATAAATCTTATTTATTTAATTTGGTCCACCCTCTTGAATTTTAAATTAAATCATTACTTAATTCAAAAGGTCCTCTTTGTCACATTCCTCTATAGTTAAATAATTATTTTTAATTATTTAATTATTCATTGGCCACCTAAATTATAATTTTTATTATTTAATTTCTCCTATCACCTCTTTGTCTATGACAATCTTATTTTCCACCTCAAGTCCTTATCCGTCCTTGTCTTAATTAACCGCCACCCTTGATTAAATTATCTATAATTTAATCTTGACTGTCAATCCTTATGATTTAGCCCTAAGCCTATTCCATACCTCATCTTTCACTCTTGGCCATTGATTATTTCCATTCAATCTTAGCCCTTCATTCAAAATTGGCTTTCCTATTAAATCCTTGTCATTGTCATTTTTCATCTATCCACAAGCTATGTAGAGTTTACATGAGCTTAGGCGATTTTATGCTATCTTACTATCTTACTATTAACATCAAGTCAAGTGCATCCATAGTCATTTAGAATCTTTAATATTTTTCTTTGTCATTTTCATAGGCCATTATTGCATACTCAAGAGAAATAAGAGGGAAATAATAATATTCAAGCAAAATGAAGAAGTGTAATGAAGGTGAATTAATGGTGGCATGAAGATTAGGTAATATTGCTTTATTTTTTATGTCTTTATGCTTATTTGTGCTTCATTGTTTATTAGGGTTTGATTTGTATGCTTTATAGCCTAGCCTTTAATATTTTAGCCTTGATTACATTGGTGAACTTGATGTGAAAGGATAGAATTGCATAGATCGTACAAAAATATCCATTTTGCAAGTTATAGGTGTGGATCGCCGCAATCACAAAGGATAGAACGACATAATCACGAAGCCGAACCATGCAACTATTTTACATAGGGAATATTTATATTTTCCTTTTAATTTCTGGGTTTGTTGCTAGATCTAGGTCATTTAGCTTCTCATTTCATCAGGCTAACCCTAGTTGCATATCATAGGCATCACTAGATTATCTGGTTTTGGGTAGGTTTTTATGTTGTTTTATAGGTTTAGGTTATCATGTCGTAACTGACTATGGATCCCCACAATCTTCATCTTGGTTCACCACATTTGACGTAGACCCAAGCCACAACCATTTTTGTGAACTGTAGTCGACATCTGGAAAGCCATAGTCGTAGTTCTTGAGACACATTTGCTCCTGTCTGTGAGTTGCATT
>VDFB02382046.1:0-44558 GCA_007258455.2 Sequoia sempervirens
ACATGCACAAGACAACTAAGAGGGGGGTGAATCAGTTGTCACATAATTAATACTTAAAACTTCAATAATTATTAATTCCACAACCACACTATTTTGTTATTAAGTAAGAGCATGAACCACAAATAACAAAAATAAAATCAACACAATGAACACTATATTTTTATATGGAAAACTAAATGAGGGAAAAACCATGGTGAGAGTTAACTCACAATATAAAAGATTATAAAACAAAGGCTCACTACCAAGGGCTTACTGCCAAGAAGAGGAGTCACTATCCAAATACAAAGGCTCACTTCCTACAAAAAGGACTCACTATCCAATAAGTAGGCTCACTACCTACAAATACAAAAGAGAACAAAAGATCCACCACAATAATTAATGCATATCCACAGGATTTGCAAGAACATTTAGCTCACTACCTTCAACACACTAAAAGACTCCTATCACAACAAACACACACACTTCTACCCTTATGATTTGTGGGTCACTTTCGTCACTTTGCATCACACTATCATACAAATATTCACACTTTGATTTTCTTTTATATTGTCCTCAAACTTAGAAACTTTCTCCAAGGTCATCCACAAATACTTTATTTCATAAATTCAAAATAGGTTGGCAACTCAAAATTTTGGTAGTGGAAAGGAATAAGAGTGGAATAATAAAAAAATTAACCACTAAAAAATGATGTCTCAAATCACCCATAGGCTTCCTCAAATTAATTTTATTCTTCAAATGAAGTGTAAAAACTAGGTCGTCCAAAACTAATGAAAACACAAATAATCAATGATGTACACACTTCCCAACTAGAAGAAGACACATGGAAGCCACAACACACTTCCTTAAGCACAATAATACATCTTAGAATCTTCTAGATACACCCACATCAAATCAAATAACTTCAATCACTGAACATCTTTTAACAGTCCATCCAAAGTGTATAAACTTCACAATGAATTACTAAAACTTGACTTCTAGATCACCAATCTTCAAACTTCTTTGCTATTGAACAAAAAAGACCTTCACAAGATATATTCTCTATCAACAAGATTTGAAATGAAACAAAGAAAAATTGGAAAGCAACAATATTTCTCCCAATCCATAGAATATCGACTCTATTAGAACAGTTCACACACAAGTGAATGTAGCTTTCACATACCATCACACTATAAGCTATAACTCAGAAGATATCACCACTAAATCACCATTATCAAAGCTTCAAGTCCACATAGGCATAATATCAACATAGGAGAAATGTAGAGCACATACTGGAGCACATTTTGAACACTTTCAACATTTTGTTTTCTCTTATTTATTTAATTTTCTCAAAATTACTTAGAAACTTATCAAAACAACACATCTGCAACACTATATAGATAGCTCCATGTACTCAAAAAATCTTAGCAGCATCTCAACCATGTTTATCAAACCTACAATATACTAAACTATGTTGACATCAATGACAACATTAATGAAAAAACCATAAAGCTTGATCGTATCTATAACAAAGAAAAATGAGAACACCTTTACAACACCATGTTTCCTTACTTTATCAACTTTCTCAATATTATTGATATCTAAACCATAAACAAAAGAAAATCAAAGCAACACCAGAGGTTAAGAGCAACAACTTAATTGATGAAAAAATAATGCAACTAATCAAGCAACAATCTCTCTCAACTACACAACTATCACCAATGGCAACACAAGCTTGTTGAAATCAATGATAACACCTTCATACTTTCAACACTTGGTTTTTGTAATATACTTTGTATGCAACTCCCATCATGGCATACCAAACCCCTAGGTCAGATTCATTGACAATTAGGGTTCTTTTGTAAAAAAATTCTCCAATAAGCTTCATAACATTGTCATTCTTTATAGATTTTAGTGTTGGCACCAATCTAGTGGGGCATAACCTAGTTGCAATTCTAATAGCTTACTTTTTTATTAGGTGGGGTTGACCAATCCTGAATATAAGGTATGTGCAGGTTCAAGATGGTCCAAAAAGTGATGATATGATTTTGTGTGAATTATTCCAACTTCAGATGATTATACTCACTTAGTTGAGAGTGAATATAGATATGTACATCTATAGAATGAATCACATTGATCTAAACATTAGAAAATGTTCCATCTTTTTTGGTCATAGTAGATATGGAAGGATTCTTTTTCAACTTTGGCTTTGAATTCTCAACAACATCAATGAAAATTGGCATATCCATGATAACACTTCTAACAAATAGGGTTTTACATGTAAACTAAAGAAATACCTTTGAATACTATCATTAGGGTTTGTGTGAAACTTGTTGAAAACCTTATTCTCTTCCTTAGCATGTGCATATACACTTGATATATTTGAAATGAAATAAATTTTGATCAAATAGAAACTAAATATGATTCACACCAACCTTAGTCACTCTGTATTAAATTTATTTCTTAGTTCTTGACATAATCAACTTTTTACTATTTGAGATATATAGAGATCCATGATCATGTTCAACAATCTTCTATGAAGAGTGTATTTTATCTAGAACCTTGAGAAAACATATCCACATTGTCAATAATCATTATGCTCAATATTTAAACATTTTTATCTTTACAGGGGTTTGAAAATATTTTCAATTACAACACCCCTTGAGCCAATACTTTCTTTTCAGTTATTGGAGAATGCATCTACACTAGATTGAGGTATATATTCACTATTTTCATCACTTTCTTCCTTGTTCCACCATAACTTGTTTATTTATTTATTTTTATAACCATTTTTGGACTTGTTTTGAGTAGAAAAAGATCTTACATTCTTTCACTTCTAAAACTTTGCAATGTGTCCTAGTTTATTGCAATTGTAATAGGTGATACTAGTTTGTAGAGAATAATTACTTATTCTAAGATTAGATCTATAATAAACAACCTTTATATATGACCAAACTTGTTGTATGTGTAGTAGTAAACATAGAAGGATTGATAATTTATATACTCACTATTCCTTATCATTTTACTTCTACATTTATTAGCCTTATGACCAAATTTATTGCAAGCATAACACTAACCATGAAATGATTGAGAGTTCATAAAATTGTACCTTGGAGGCCTAAATGAATTCTAACTCATCTTTCTTTTGCATTTAATAGCCTTATGACCAATGATATTATAGGCATAGAAATTACCATTGAACCTAGTAGGGGAAGCTAGTTTAGGAGTAGGCTTTTTGAACTTTTTATTTTTGACAATAATGAAACCACTTCTTTGTTTGTGTCTTAATTCATCTTTGCATCTCTAGAGGATGTCTCCTTAGTATTTTTAGTACTAGCTTTCTCCTCCCTTGTTTCAAACTTCCCTTTTGCTTTGAAGTTATCATACAGGTTTGAAGATGTACTAGATATAGAAATTTCACCCTTTTCAAAACCAAGCTCAAACTTCTATTTTGATGGATTTTGAGAGTTAATCAGTTCATCAAGAATTTTAGAACATCCTCTCCATTTTAGACCCTTTTCAATTTTCTCTTTTTCTTTTTCAAGTTATTTTATGAGAGTGACAATCTCTTTCTCAAGCTTTGATCATTCAATAGTTTTATCATTGAGATTGAGATTGAAACAATCTTCAATCCACTTGTCCTCTTCAATCTTAACTTTCAAATTAAAGATCACAAATTATTCCCCCTTGATTTTATTCTCACATCCTTTACCTCCTTCCATTGGATTTCTCAAATTTCCAATTTATTCTTTTGATTCTTTAGCTTGTTCCTTCAATTTGACAATTGTCTCCTTTGATTTTTCAAGCATGCACTCATATTTGATATTTAGTATTCTTTCTTCATTCAATCTTGAAGAGCAGATCAGAGTTCTCCTTCAAAATCTACTTTACAATCTTTCAAATTGATGTCCCAACCTTCAGGTTCCATTGGCTCTAGATCTAGTTTTGGAATAAACATATCATTGATCTTTGCTATAGAACTCATGTGTTCAAGTGTAGGATCTATCTCATATGTTAAGCTTCTCAAAGGCACTTGGCTTTGATACCAATTATTGAACACACTATAGTGCTAAGAGGGGGGTGGGTGAATCAACATATATTAAAACTTATCCATTCCCATTTGTAGAATAAACATCACATCACATTAACTAAAAGAAGATAAGACATGAAATAATGCACCGCAAAAGGAAACAAATATTTTTATGTGGAAAACCTATTGAGGGAAAAATCACAGTGAGAGTTAACTCATAATATATGAAGTTCGCTGCTTACAAAATAATAATATTGTTTAAGGATCACTACCTAAGGACTTATAGACTAAGGAACACAACCTTAGGGAAAGATATAAGGACCTAATGAGACTCGCTATCTTAGAGCAGGATACATGAAAAATATAATAAAAAATATAAATATGAACTTCTACAAAGAAGTATCCAAAATATGCCAATGTTGTAGTCCCTTTTTAACTTAATTACTCCATCATATTCACTTTGCACACTTCATCTTCAACATATTACTCAATTCAAAATTGCCATTCACTCTTACCTTTCACAAATGATCATTTTCTTCTATAAATACCTTTTACAACAACTCAAAAACATAATTGGGTAAGCTCCAAAATGACCTTTAGATGAAATGAATGATACTACATAGGTTGGATCTAAACATATATGTATTATGAAGAGAGAATGAGTTGCAGATCAACACATGGAATAAGAAGATCAAAAAACCATCTCAACACATCCTCCAAAGTAATATTAATTATTTAGGATCAATCACAAATCAAGAGAACAAGACTATTGGCCTAAACAATAACAACACCACCAAAGCTACCAATTGTTCAACTTTACACCACTAATGAGAGACCAAAAACATTGCAGACCAAGATTTGATCATTGTAGCCTATGCATAATATCTCTTCAATCATCTTGTAATGTATATAATCATTAAGTGCTAGTGCAAGGAGACAAATACATTGAATTGATGAAAATAACACATCCTAGAACCAACTGTACAACTATGTCATAAGAAAATTGTATTTGTAGACCACCAAATCAATCGATAGAATAAAATAATATGATTTGAACATTAATTATTATATCCACAAAACCAAAAGGTCAACAATTCACTTCTAGAGGAATGTGGATCATTCCAACAAGCCTTCATCAACACATTACTTTGCTAAAACATAAATTGGAACTCTTTCACTTATATCTTTCACTATAGAAGGTGTAATGGCTTGAATAATTGAATATAAAACCTTCACATCACAACCATATTATCTTCTAAACCATAAGAAAAAGGATTTCTTTGTGGAGGGATATGGACCAAAACACCATGACTTTGTCTTAGCGTATAGTTGTCAATTCCTTAGCAACTCTTTTGTAACTTAAATCTTAATGTGTGGCTTACCAAATAGGGATGATATCAAATCGGACGTGTAGGAAACATATTGGAACAAGTGTAACCACCTCCTCATCACACATAAACATTAGAAAGATCACAATTCTACCTCATCGAACACAACTGATATCACTACTCATCAACTATCTTCGGAGTATTATACAATCTTTAGCACACACACTTTTCATCAATCAACAACACATCTTAAGTTGACATCAATGAGAACATTTATTGCTAATAGGAAGAAAAAATATAAACATAATAAAATCATTATAGGATTGTGTATCCCAAAAAAACTTTTTAAAAAAAAATCAACCTTCAAAATTTTAACTAATGTATTAATTTAAAATAATGGTAGGTACAATACAATCTAAGCAAGGAGCCTTCATAAAAGGAAATTTCAATAACAAATCTAGAGCACTTTTTACAAGATATTTATACCTACAAAATCATTTTGGAACCTCCACCTCTAGCATCTAATAAATAGGTAAAATAAAACCAAGAATTAGGTGTGGTTTATGGAAAGTATGTCAAAACTATAAACCAAAATTGGTGCCCTATTTTGACCAAAATTTGAATGCCATTGTTCATTAAATGGTTAATAGACTATATTTTCATATATTCTCCTACACATTTTACATAACAAAATATTATTGTACACATATTAACAAACATCATATCAAAATATACACATAATAATAATGGTTGTCATAATAAGACACTCTTTTCTATGAATCCACAATTAATTAAAACTTAATAAATAAGTCTGAATATTAAAATGTAAGATTTATGACACATTTCACAACATTCTCTCACTTATCACATAATTTGTAACAGCAAAGAGAAACACCGACCTGTCAACTAACTATTAGGAATCAACAAACCTATAGTCTCACTACAATACCTAAAATCCGGACCAACAAACCTATAGTCTCATTACAATACCTAAAATTCTCTATGTTCGCTAACTTTTTTAATGCATCTATAATATTCTTCAAAGTGGCTAACTTTTTTCAACATCATCCTTCCATTCTTTCTCTCGTATCAAGAATAACATGCATTTATTCTCTTTCCTCCTCAAATGCATACGGTATATACAATCAAAGTGACGAGAAACTTTAGTCATTTTGGATTCTTGCTTGAAGACTCATTCTCTCAATTTGGAAAAAACAACAGAAGGCACACCGAAAACCAAAAAGAAACAAAATGAAATTTCAATCAGCCACAGGGCGCGGAAGTGGAATTTGAAGCGCAACATCATTTTGAGCGTGGGATCCAAATTTCTGAAGTGGACATGCATTGCAAATGGGACACCGGAGCTTGCACTGCAGCCACCTCCGAATGCAGTCCACGTGAAAATGGTGTTGACACGGTGCCAGCGCCACTACCGCAACATCCTCTTGGTATTCACAGAGGCAGATAGCGCATTCCTTCTCTTGTTCTTCTTCATCACATCTGTAATTGAATACGCCCATTTCCACATCAATCTTATCAACGTCGGAAGAAGACGATGGAGGCGGTTGCTGCAGTGAGCCTTCCGGTTCATCGGCCCAAATAAACATACAAGCAACCACAAACACCAAAACAAATGCATAAGTGAATGTCACAATACTCGGTATAGATCTCAGATGGAAGAGTAACATAAACATCCCAAATCCCACCACACTAAACAAAAACACCCACAACCTATTTAGCCGCATGGTGATGATGCCAAAGGTCAGATCCTCTACGCTGTTTTTATCTATAGTGGCACACTAACAAGTATATGCATTTCGAGATGAGCAACTTCAGTCAGAGGCACCCCTCACTATTTTTGCACCATGTGAACTGTAACGCTATGTTTCATTTAGTTGAGAGATGGCTAAACAATCTCTCAAAGGAAACATGAAAACCAGTTTTGCTCATCATGTTCTTGTTTAATGTTGAAAGACAGCTTGCACAACAGACCTTGAAGAAGAGGTATTCTTGTTGAATGTTTTAAGGCGGTTTGATAAAACCTAGAATGTCTCCTCTGTCTTTTGCGCTGGCCTTTTGGGAGCACCGTCATTTCCCACAAAGAAGAAAATGGTATTTAAAAGTTGCCAGGTATACATCATCCATTGAAACGTTTTCATATTGTGGTGGACATATCAAATTATTTAAAAGATGCGGTCGACATTCATCATATCAACCAATGCTTGTTTGTCGTTTTTTAAATGTCAACCAATGCTTGTTTGTCTGTTTTTAAAATGTCAACCAATGCTTGCTTGTCTTTTTTTAAAATTATATGACAAGTTCAAAGATTTCTTACTAAGTGAAAAATTAAAATTTATTATTAATATTAACTGGTAAAATGATTTTATTCTTTCAAATTTTGTTTATTTTTCCTTTTTAAATAAGCTAGTTTGTATATCCTGTTACAAAGGTTTGAATTCTCATCAAACATTCTATAGTGTTAATGTTCTCTTCAAGATTAGTAGAACTATTTTGTAATTTATTTCTAAAAATACATTGGATTTGTACTAATTTTTGGTTTATATCACAACTTCAATTTTGATACAAGTTCAAATAAGATAACACTTATACTTTTACATAAAATAAGAACAAATAGAATAAATGTTCACATCTCCATGTATTTAATATTTATTAGTCATGTCAACTACCAAAAATTTATAGAGACCTAATATTTTTGTTTTGTTAGAGTGGTCTAGGTGGAGCACTCTATTTCTACCAACTTAGTTTTCACAATTATAGTTTATATGTTATTTTTTGCATTCTTTCACCTCCATGTCTTTACATTCCTTACCACAAACTTGTCATGACTTAAGTAGATAAGGAATTGGAACTCACGGGCTTAGGAGTTATTCCTACTCCACCATAGTCATACACCAAATGTTTCCTATCATTATATACACTTCTTCCATCATTTTTACTTCCTCTACCAAAAATGAATATGCCTACACTCATTGCATATAGTATCTTCTCTCTATTGTATTTTTAAATGAATTATATTTTATCAATAACTTCATATTCTTTGATATTGATGGATTGGCCCATTCTCGTTTACTTTCCTAGTGAAAGTATAATTGATCCAAATTCCTCTACTATATTAAATGTCAATTCTAACCAAATTTGGGCTTCTTTGAAAGAATAATCTAACTTATGCATTGCTATTTCTAGGACATTAAATTTTTTTATAAAAAAATATTAAATGGCTTGGGAATGCATAGTGTGACAAATTATACTATGATTCATAGCATCACATAATTTTTTACCATTAAAGTGATTTAAACATGGGGGGTAAGTACAAATGAGGTAGAACTTAATTTTTTTATAAAATTATGATAGAGTTTTGATCAAATAACCTTTGATCTAAGGTGGCCTTTCCAAACCCTTTAGATAGAAGATGGTTCAACAAGAAGCCACCTTATATCAAATTTTATTTAATCTAACCTTCTCATGTTGCACTCTTGTAGTAGTTTTTTCTTCTCCTATCCACATATAATTTTAAGGGTTAGAACAATAGACTCCACATCAACAACAAGGATCAAAAAAATTCCTAGAGACAAAACATTACATTTAGATATCCCTCATAATCAATTTAAAAAATATATAATACACAATATATTTTATTTTGATATTATATTGTTTATATTTTATAAGCAAGATTCATTATAAAAAATAAAGATTTCTATTTGAGATACTCAAAAAATAAAATTATACTACACTCCACATCAAAGTTGTCATTGAAAGGAAGCTAAGATAAAAAAAATTATTCTTACACAAATCTATAAGTAGAGAAAATTGCATAATATATTATCTAAAATGCTAAAAGAATGAATATAAAAATAATAAAACCGTTACAAAATTATGTATCCTAAGAAAAATCTTTAAAAAATATCAACCTCCAAACATTGAACTAATCAACAATAATGTTAGTTAAAATATAAAATAATAAAGGAACTCTCATAAGATTAATCACCAACAATGAATATAGAGTAATTATAACAAGATAACTATATGTAGTAATGGAAAAAGTAAGCCTTTCCCTTAATTGGTTTGATAATTGACATGAAAACTGAATTAATGATGTCTTGGAGTGGTGTTGTAATGTGTCGTACACATTCACACTATTATAGGACATTTATTTGACTAAAAAATGCCTTAATTGATCCTTTGCAATGGTGTTGTAAAGTGTTGTACACACTTTCACACTTTTCTAGGATGTATTTGCTTAATTAAGCCTAATGGGCCCCTTTTTTAGTAAAATGTATTTAAATTTGTACCTTATTTAAGTGTTGTAAAGTGTTATAAGGAACTTTCACATTTATCTAGGTGGTCATTAGTTAATTGTGGGTAATCAAAGTAGTTAACCCTCTTTAATTCAAATTTAAGTCTTAATTTTGACACCTCCTGAAGATCTAGATCCCAACACCCATAATTTAATTAATAAAATATTTCATTGGGAAAATTTAGGTCTTGGAAAATGTTGTCAAGACCCATTCACCATAGACCTATGGTGAATTGGTCCTCCCTTAACAAGACACCCCTTTTTCAATTGATCTAGAATGCATTTTTCACCCCCTTTCAATCCCCCAGGGTTAGGTTATGGTAAACTGAGCTAGGACCCATTCATCCAAGATGGCGAATGGGTCCTCCCTTAATGATACATTCCTTTTGAATTTCATTATGGTGGTAATTTAATATATTTTCCTTCCAGATCTGGTGTCTACCTTAATTATTTGAATTTTGGGGTTAATCTCCTAATCTAGTATAAATAAGGGGTTAATTCACATTTTTTCTCCTAGCAAAGATACGCGACTTCATGAGATCAAGAGCAAGAGAATTATAAAGAATTTTAGGAGCATTCTTAAGGAATTTTAAGGTAGATTTCAAGAGTCTATTGTAACAATTCAAGATCATATCATAATGTCAAGGGTTTGAAGCATTCATTCATGTTTTTAAGCTAAAGAAGTGGATGTAGCACTGAATATCTACTTGCAACCATTTTTCAAATCACATTCAAGGATCCAAGAGCTACATTCTTCATGGACACTACATGTTAGATTGTAAATTTGTTTCACAAGACATCATCCAAGGTGACAAGAATTACATATTTCATGTTTCATGCTTCATTCCTTTATTTCATCATTTGGTTTGATTACCTACAAGGGGTTTGATTGAGGAAAACTACCATTCACTAATAATCAACAATTGTTTCTACCATCGAGTGTGTGATTTCATATTTACAAGTTGAAGTTGAAGTGGCGCAAGTTTGGAGAAAAATTGTCAACGTTGCAAAGTTGTAAAAGTTGTCATTAAAAGTGCAAAATCAAAGAATTGAAGCTACAAAATTGCATATAGACTTTCAAAAGTTGATAACAAGGAACTCAAGAGTGGAGACATCAAGGAAAAAAACCCTAATCTCAGTTTCATAAACCTTAACAAGGACCCATTCACTACTAAAGGCGAATGAGTCCTCTATAGCTTAAAAACAACAATATTTTGTCCAAGTACACAATTTTTTATGCTCTAAAAACTTCTCCCATAGTTGCTATAACAATTGGGTAGCATTATTTATTATTATTTGCATCTTTTTCCCCTCATAATTGAGTGTTTTAATAAGGAAAAAATTTGGTGGTTTATCCTCTTGCTCATGCATTTGGGTTTACCACACTTTTTCCATTAATGACTATACTTAAAAACTCATGATGAAACCTCCGTCTTTAGAATCTAATAAATAGGTAAAATAAAACCCAAAAATAAGTCAAGTTTACCAAAATTCTGTACCAAAAACTATAAACTAAAATTGTTAACTAGCTATATAATCTACCTTGTTAACTAGATATCCTATATATATAAGTATCCAACTTGTTAGCTATCTAGTAGGGACCAAGAGGCCCATAGTCTAACAATACCACCTAAACTTCTCTATTTACATGTATTTTTTTAATTCATCTATAACACTCTTCAAATTGACAACTTTCTCCAACATCACCCTTCCATCCCTTGCAAAGTCTCAAATAAAATAGTATAAGATAATATTATGTGTCATTTGTATATGAATAGTTGGGTCTTTTTCAAACAAATAACACTTTAACTACAAAATGAAACCTAAACACTATCTAGCTTAGCCCCACATTTAGACATGATCTTGGAAGACAAATGAAATACTTACAAGAATGAGTAGTTGCAACATGCTCTGCCTCTATTATGGATAGAGTAAACATAAGTTGTCACTTACTCATCCAACTTAATACACCACTAAATAGTATAAGTATATGTCCATCAATACACATTATGATCTCCTTCCTAATAAAAATATACATATCCCTAAATATCCACTAGATGTTGGTACTCTAGAATATCACCATAGCAACATATGGAGTGACCAAAATTTCCTTGCAAATACCTAAAACCCTCTTCATGCAATCTAATTTTCTTGGCTATGATTAGCTACATAATGGCTCAAGACTCTCATTTCTTCGACAATTTACTTTCTAGTATAGAATATAGCATGCAATAGGCTCCCAAATACACTATAATAAGGTATTAAACTTATCTATTCCAAGACAAAAGAAGCCAAGATCTCATGAAGATCATTTTTGTAGCAATTATTTTAATAGCTTTTACTAGGTTGTCTCTTGAGTTTTACAAAGAACATAGATGGGTCAAGAATTGATTTGTTCTTCCATATTTATATCCACTAAGTGTAGTTGACTCATTATCATATTTAATACATTTAAGGGCTTGATACTAGAATCATTATCATCCATCCTCAAAGTATATATATTCTTCCATAGAATAAAGTTATTATCAAAATATTTAGCTTATTAAAAGCTCTCAAACTTCTTCCAAAGGCTTATGTGCTAGATTCTACATAGAAACTTAGAAATAGTTAATTAACCAAGCAAAACCTAACAAGGATTCTCACATTCTTTTCTATAATACTCAATATTTTAACAATATTATAGCAAGATTTTTTCCAATTTAGTAATTCTTGTCTATTAATGTGTAAATAATCCATCTTGAGCTTTCACACATCAAATTTAGCATCATTGACTTGTTCAATATCAAAACTCAAATCTCTTGTCATCTTCTCTAAACTAAAGATCTCATCTACACATGCTCCTAGGGTATGTGTGAGATCATGATGGGCCAAAAAATGGCAATATGATGGGTATGTGGCTGACGATTTTTTTTTTACCCAAAATTGATGAAGAAAAAAGGGTTTTTAAAGGAGATTCCCAACTTTCCATCAGTATAAATTGTGCTTTACTTTGAATTTAATAAATAATTATTATTAATTTTCTATTTGAATTACAACTAAAGTCCTGATCGATAGGCTGATTGAAGAAAAATCTATAACTTTGAAATGGTATCACATTTTTTGAATCCAAAACATGCGTCACATTCTATGCTTCATATAATATAGGATTAAAAAAAGAAAAAATATTAATTTCATAAATTTTTGACCAAGTTAAGGTAGTCAGACACAAGTTTTTATGTTTTATAAAATTTGTAATAAAAAATTCATAATTAATTATTTACTTGGAAAAAATTACAAAAATATGATGATTGAGACATTAGTCCTCACTTATATCTAAAATATTAGAAAAAAATATTATCATTTTATTGTGGTTGGGTGATGGAATACACCTACTTATTTTTCCACGAAATTTAAATACTCTTGCATTGAAATTTCAAATTTTCACCAAATAGATTTTTTTTTTAATTTTAAATAAGCCTAATAGTTTAGAAAATAAATTAAATTTTCTATAGATTCTATTCTTACATATTTTTGAAATAATATAGATAACTTATTCAAATTTTTACGTCAAGTTTTCTAACTCTAATTTTTTTAAAAAATTTTGCCACTTAAGGGTCTATTTTTTCCATGATGATCCTACACATACCCCCCACTCAAACTAATATTAGTCCCAAAAACATTATTCCTACCACTCAAAACATAAGTTGATGAAAATCTAAGATCAAATGAAAGGAAGCTTGTTGAATAGGAAAACTAAGAGGGAAATCACTCGAACTAATACATGAATTTTTTAAATGATTAATCATCAAACATCAATGGAAAAACTCAAATTCAACACATAAACATAGTAACACCAAATTTACTTGAAAAACCCAATAATGAAAAACCATAGTGAGGATTAACTCACACTATAGAGAATATCAAAACTGATTACAAAAGGCTCACTGCCTGAAATGAGGAGTCATTGTCTGGACTCACTATCCATAGGGCTACAACCTGGAGGGCTCACTACCACAAAGATACAAAGAATAAAAAGAGCACTTTCTACAAAGGGACTACAATCTATATGCAACAAAGGATTCCACCATAGTTACTTGATCAACTTGCATGAGTGATAGAGTTCACCTTTTGCTCACTACATCCAAAAATTTAGCATTAAGCTTCACACTAACCTCCCACACACAACTCACACACACTTACTGAATAGCATCAATCTCACATCTCCTCTTTCACTTATATTCCTTATTTTCATATGTATGATTTTCATTACTAGCTCATCCTATATATATACTATCTCTAACCTTGAATAAAATACAAAGTCGGCCATCTAACTTCAAATTTGAATTACGTTAGTGTCAAAAATCCTAGAATGGAATTAGAATGAGGGTGACCCAAACACATGCTTCATTGGGACACAAAAGTGGATCCAACATGTTTCACTAACTTCGAAGATAGTGCTCAACACACGGTCAGAAAAACTAGTGTAAAACACAGAAAAATTAAACTTGGAACTTCTAGGAACAAAAAATATCTTCAATGTAATAAAAAAATATTAACTCTAGAAATACAAGTCAAAAGAATTTAACAAAGATAAATATGGACCAACATCCTTCTTTTGAACTTCAACCAAAACATAGAGAACCATAGTTCACAATTGGTGAACACAACTCGAAATCCACAATGAACCATCAACCAAACATCTGGATATAACAACCTTGAACAATCATGACCAACATATCTAAACCACACAAACACAGGAGAAAATACCAAAGCAACATTTGAATATCTACAATCTTCCTTTAATAAAATTTTCTCAATATCCTCAACATATACAACCAATAGCAACTAGTCAATAACTAGTTGACTAGTTGACATCAATGGCAACACCGTCATTCCTTTCTCTAATCTTGCAACAAAGCTAAGATGCGAAAATATTTTTTGCACTAACCTATGAGGATAGAAATGTATATAAAATGTTAGAATAAAAATTATGAACACAAAAGAACCATTACATTATGTTGTATCCTAGAAAAATCATTTTGGAAAAAGCTAACTCTTAAAACTCTCAAATAATATACTAATTAGCAACAATAATGTACCTACTATAGATTTGGATTGATTAGATAATGTATCAAAAAATATTACAAAGAATATATTTGGAGTAATTCTAACAATATGATATAGAATATAATAAATAAATTCATGGAGAGAAAGGATGGGCATGATGGAAATGTAGTTGCAAGTCTACAACCAATAGCAAGTTGGAGCTTGCATGTCTCAATTTTTTCCTTTGCATGCATTTTGTGGGGAGATGTAAAGAGTCATAGGTCTTTTGGAAACACAAGGGGATTTTTTTGGGCTTAGGGGACACTTGGACAATGGGGTTGGGGTTTTGTTTTTCATTTTGTGTAGTACTCTTCTTATTGGGTTAGGGATGCAAGTGAGGCTATGAAATATAACCAAGGAATGCCATTTTTTTTAGGTTGTTTCTAGTTTTTTTCCTCCCCCATCAACACATACAAAGTCAGTAGATATTCTAAATATCTATGTGCATGTTGATGGTGCATCCCAGTTAGAGATCTAGAGACCTCTGAAAGTGAATGGATTCTTAGAGAGAAGTGCCTCTTAGTCTGTGTTAGTGGTCCAACAAGATTAAAAGGTGAAGGATGTTAGCTACCTATATAATTTAATGCTCTTATATGTAAGTTTATGGGTACTGAAGTTTTGCTCCTATTCTTGGATTCATGGAATCATGATACCTATAACCTAGAGTGCAATATGGAGGTGATGTTGGCTATAAACAACTATTTCATTGCATTTTTCCTAGCTGATAGATCACAACAAGGTCTGTGAGAGAGGGCCATATTTTTACAATCAAGTGGGAATTTTTATTAAAGCATGACATTTTTTATAATACTTGTTAGGAGCTCCCATCAAAAGTGTTGACGTGGGTTTGCCTCCTATGGATACCATTGGAATTTTGGCTAAATAATATTGTGCATATGATTACCCTCTTTCTTGGTAAACCAATAGGTTCAAAAAAAAAATCTTTAAATAAGAAGGTAATTTTGTATGCACTCATTTGTATTGAAATTGACTTAAATAACCCCTTGCTAGATCCTCTTGAAATTCGGGTTGGAAACACTATGTAGATTCAACAACTAGAATATGAAGCTCTTCCTTTTTGGTGTCAGACTAGTCATGAGTACAGGCACCTACAAAGCAAGTTTCCAAAGGATAACCATTAAGGGAAGGATTTTCATAGTGCTTCAACGAAAACTTCATCCCTTGTTGAATAGGTGAATGGTAAAGGAAATTCTCTAGTAATAGAGGGGAAACTAGATGTAGAGGGGTTTATTCTTGTAAAACCCCATTATAGAGGAAAGGGTCTAAAATAATCTCTCAAGGACACGTAGATGGATGAGTCCTTTAATCACTTAAAGGATTTAGAAGATTTAGACTTGTTAGAGGGGAATCTAGATCTAGTATGATCCCAAGGGCTTCTTCTACAGGTGAAGAGTAGATGATTGATTTGTTAGATGTCAACCTAATCAAGAAAGGGTCTAAGCATCCTGAGCTACAATTGGCTTTGGCTCATGTGTAGGTGGGGTCCTACGATTTGGGTCTGGCTATGGGTTTAGATGTGGTTGTTGTTAATTCAGGGCACAATACTAATTTAAGGCTAGATGATGAGGTTTTTCCCCTTTTGAAAGGTAGGAAAGTCTTGAATCAATTAGTCTTACAACAAAAGAATCTCAAAAAGGGGCCCTAGAGAAGCCGTCCAAAGTAGGGAGGAAAAAGGACTAAGATAAAATGAAGTTAATTGGTGAAAACTTGGTGGAATCATGGTTAATTAAGTTGATTGACTCCCATTTTTCTAACTCTTAGAAATGATTGTTCTATCATGAAATACAAGGGGGTTGAATAACATTCCAAGATCAAAGGTTGTTCATGAGTTGATTAAAGTGCACTCTCCTAATGTTTTTTTATTCAAGATTCCAAGGTCTCAATTGATGAAATAGTTTGTATCAGGCCTAAGTTATGGAGTAGAGGTCAATATCAATGTATTGGGTATCATGGAAGGGTAGGTGGGGTTGTGAAACTTTGGGATCTATGGAAGTTGAATCATCTTTGGTGGATTTCTAGTCAATATTCTTTGACAATGGTTTCCTCTAGCTTTCTCTCAATGGAATTTCTCCTCCTTACTAATTTTCATATTCCTAAAAACTTACCTAAAAAATCTAGTAAGTGGAATCACATTCAACAAGTGAGATCTTTGTCCCTCTTTTCCCTTGGATTCTAGTGGGTGACTTCAATACCATTTTTTGTTTGGAGGAAAAGAGGGGGGGTGTGGCCAGGTCAGAAACTTTATCCATTATTTTAACGGATAAAATTCATTGTTTAAATCTAGTTGATATCAAACCTAATAATGGTATGTTCACGTGGAGCAATAGAAGGTGTGGAGTGGTGTCCATCTCTGAGAGTTTGGACATATTTTTAGTTTCTTTCTTTTGGATTGGAAATAGGTGGGTGAGTAATTCAGAGATTTTGGATTGGTGAGGATCTAACCATTGGCCTATCAAATTATTAACATCTAGGTTGGGAGTCAATCATAATTCTTCCTTTAAGTTCCAACTAATGTGGCTACAGGAGCCATCTTAGCAAGAGTTAGTGAGGGATTAGTGGTGGAGAGGTATACCTATGTATGAAACTTCCATGTAGTCCTTTGTGAAACTCTTTAATTCATTAAGCTTCAACTTAATAGGAATTTCTTTGGGAACATCTTCCTAGCTAAATTTGCTTCCTAGAACCATCTTGATGTAATCACTAGACATATCTAGGTTCAAGGACTTTCAAAGAGTCCCCTTCAAGAAGAAGGAAATGATTTGAAGATTTTGGAAGAATGGATGATACGTGAGGAGATCTACTAGAAGAAAAAGTATAAGATTTAGTGGCTCTCAGAGAGAGATAGGAATACAACTTTCTATTTTATGGTATGTGCAGGATTATGATGGGACAAAAAGGGGCAATACCATGGGTATGTGGCTGATGACTTTTTTTTAAACCAAAATTGATGAAACAATTAGGGTTTAAAAAAGAGATTCTCAACTTTCCACCAATATAAATAATGCTTTAATTTTAATTTAATAAGTAATTGTTATTCATTTTCTATTCAAACTACGACTAAAGCCTTGCTTGATAGGCTGGTTGAAATACATCTATAACTTTCAAATGGTATCACATTTTTTGAATCCAAAATATGCATCTCATTCTATGCTTCAAATACTATAGGATTTAAAAAATAAAAATTGAATTTTATGAAGTTTTGACCAAGTTAAGGTGGTCAGACACGAGTTTCTTATATTTTTAAAAATTTGTAATAAAAAATTCATAATTAATTATTTACTTGGAAAAAAATTACAAAAGAATATGCATCACATCAGGACATGAGTCCTCTACTTATATCTAAAATATTATAAAAAAATATTATCATTTTATTGTGGTTAGGGTGGTCAGATAGATACCTACTTATTTTTACATTGAAATTTAAGTACTAATGCATTGAGATTTCAAAATTTCACCAAATAGATATATATATTGTTTAAAAAAAACCTAGTATTTTAGAAACTACATTCAATTTTATACAAATTATATTCTTACATATTTTTGAAATAATACAGATAACTTATTCAATTTTTTATGTAAAGTTGCATAACTCTATTTTTTTGAATTTTATGCCACTTAAGGGCCTATTTTTTCAATGATGATCTTGCACATACCCTTTAACACTGTTAAAGATAAAAGGTATGAGAACCTATAATCTTTACTATCATCTTAGGGAAGCCATCTTATCTCCTTCCCAAAAATTTCTAGGGAATCTACTTAGTATTTCTTGTCTCTTTCCAAGGAGTACTCCCCTCAAGAATTAGTAGAAGAGAATCTTATTCCAAATAGTATTCCTTTTATGGTCTCTAATAAGATGAACTAGACTTTATGCAAGCTTATCACTCGTGATGAGGTCGAAGAGATTGTTGTTCATATTAAGAAAGGGAAGGCCCTAGATTGGATGGTTTTCCTATTTAGCTCTTTCAAGAGTTCTTAGATACTGTCAAATGTTATTTATTGGCTATTGTGCAAGAATCTTAGTTAAAAATATAGATGTTGAGAATTTTGAATGCCAATTTTTTGGTTCTCATTCCCAAGAGGGCATGAGCTAATTCTCTAGATTTTCTTAGACCAATATCTTTAAAATATGGTCTATGAGATGATTTCTAAGCTTATGGAAAAGAGGCTTAAACCATGGCTACATAGAGTTATCTCAGAAGAGCAAGGATATTTTGTGTCTAGTAGGAATGTTTTGGATGGGATTGTGGTTTCAGCTAAGGCTATCCATTCATTGGGTAATTCCAAGGAGAAGGCTATGTTTATGAAGTTGGACATGGCTAAATATTATGATAGGGTGAAGTGGTCCTTTTTGAAAAAAGTGCCTATTGCCTTTAGGTTTGGTAATAAGTTGTGTTATCTCTACCTCTTACACTATTCTTATTAACAAATAGTTAGATTCTGATTTGTTTAGGGAATCTCATGGTCTTGGATAGGGGGACCCTTTGTATCCTTGTCTCTTGATCATTTTGGTTGAGGGTCTTTGAAAATTTTAAAGGATTATGTGAAGAAAGAGTTAATTCTTGGGTAGAGGTGAGGGATTGGTCTTCCTATTGAGTCCACCTTTCGTTTGTTGATGATACTACTTTCCTAGAATTCACCAAGATCAGGGAGGCTACCAATTTCAAATGGTTGCTAGATATTTAATTGGTTGTTTCAAGTCAAAAGATTATTGAAGGTAAGTCATCCATTTATTTTTTCAATACTCCTCCTTTGAACCAATCAATAATTGCTAGGATTCTCAAGTTTCAGATTGGCTCACTCCCCTTGGAGTACTTGGGAATTCCTATTTCTATGGATCCTTTACCTCGGGTGACTTGGAAAAAGGTAATTGATAAGTTTCATGGAAAAGTTATCCATTGGACTATCAAGTGGCTCTCCTTTGCAAGAAGAGTTCTTCTTCTAAAATTGGTGGTTTAGGATCTCCCTATTTAGATATGCATGGTTCAAGTGGCCCCTCTAATTAAGTATTTGGACTCTCTACCTAGACATTTTTATGGTATGGGAGCTTGGATTCTTCTAATTGGCCATTGGTGAAGTGGGAAGACATTTGTATACCTTAGTAGGAGGGGGACTTGGGATGCAATAGGTTGTTATCACTTGGTAGGTCCTTACTATGAAGATTTATTGGTGATGGTGCACTAACCAGGTCTAATCCTGGGCTAAGATCTTGATGCATAAGTACCTAAGAAGTGAAAATATTATTGATGTTCCTAAGTATGGTGTGGATGGTAGAGACTCCATGATTTGGGATAACCTTAAGAGAGGAGTTATTTTAATAAAGTAAATCTTATTTTGGATTTGTAATAGGGTTCTAGGGTCCTTTTCTGGCTTGATTCTTGGGATAGTCACCCATTGATTATGTCCTTGTACCTACACATTTAAAGAATAGCTCACATTACTCTGGAGGTTGATTGGACTAAGGTCAAATATTTTAAACCCAATAAAAGGGTCTATATCATTTTGTGATGTTTAGATGGAAATTCCCTCTCAAACAACCACTAGGAAGTTCAATTGAGGATCACGAGGAGATTTCTTGGATACTAGCAATAAGGGACAACATCTCCCTTTCTTTAGAGGATACCCTTGCATGTAGCCTTAACCCATAGGGGTTGTACTCAATAGTAGTTGTCTACTAGGCTCTTGGTAGGAAGAAATATGGTGGTGGGGAAGTCCCTTGGTGGAGGAATACTTGGAATAAGTTCACCTAGCCCAAATGCAATTTCTTTATGTGGCTCATGGCTCAATATCAGTGTCTCACTTAGGATAACTTGAGGAAGCAAGGATTTCAGGGGCCTTCAATCTATTGCATGTGTGGTTGCACTAAGGATTCCTTCTCACATCACTTTTTCCATTGTCCTTTTGTTATAGGTGTTGTCATAATAGTGGTTTACAATTCCTAAGAGGAGCGAATTTTAGCTGAAATCACATATTTTTAGAAAATATAATGATTTAAGCCTTAAAAAGTTCTATTTTAAGGATTCCAATTGAAGAGTGTTTGATCAAATCACCTTGGATCAAACCCCCTTGGATAGAACCTCGCTAGTTTTAAACCATACCTATAAATACATCTCCTTTACACCTATCAAAATCTTGATAAAAACACTTTTGATTTAGATTTTGGGGATCAAAATGAATTCATTTAAAATTTATTTCAAATGATTATGGTATTCCTCATAATAAGCTATCAATGAATATAATTTTAATATGTTTTGGTTTTGTTATGTATTTGTTTTACTAGGATTTTATTAAACATAGGTTTTCATGAAAATGAATTTATTTGTTCTTCATGTGGAAAAATAGAAGATTATAAAAAAAAAATTGAAAATATGAGTGCACCAGATATTGAAGTCCTTGATCCAACAAAAAATTAAATTTTGACATATACAAAAAGTTGTGTTATCTGAGTTTAGCTATGTCGAATTGTAATTCATTTGACTTTGAAACTTAATTGGAAAACATATTCAATAAAGAGTATCCTAACCAAGTGGAAGCACTAGATATCAGAGTTACAAATCTAAATTTTAAAGAATTAGAATTTTATCCTTCATGGAAAAAACGTTATGTGTTATACGGTGTGCGTCACTTTTAAAAAATGTTGTTTTTCTGAAAAAAATCAATTTTCGTGGGAGATGGAAAAAGAAGTGCAATTTGATTCCAAAAATTTTGAAAAAAATATTTTTAGAATCTAAAGAAAAAAATTGATGAGACTCTAGTTTGCACCATCTTAAAATTCCTCACAGTTTAGCCGCTATAGGTGCCGGAATGTGAAGATTTAGTTAAAAATAATAATTTGAGTGTCTGAGTTTGGCCAAAATTATAAACCACTATTATGGGATCACTTATATGTTATGTGGCATTGTTGGTGGGCAGCAAGGAAACATGCTTGTGTTCATGCTTCATCTAATGTGGAGTTTTGGAATATTATGGGGAGATTTCAAAAAAAAAATTTGAGTTTGCAAGGGGCTTGGAATTTAGGGTCCTCTTGTATCCTTTGGATGACTTGGCTTGAGTAGAATCTTAGTATTTTCAAAACTCGATATTTTCTAGTTCAATAGATATGGTAGTGTGTCATGGGTATGATCTAGGATACTATTTAGGTAGAGTGTGAGTTGACTCCTACTAATCTGTAATAACCCAACCATTAATAAAAAAATTTACCACTATTTTTTTCTTTTTCATTGATTGTTATCTCATTATATGTTTCTTCAATTGTATACTCAAGTAATTCTATCCATACAAGATAAGAATCCAACCATACAGGTTAGGTATTTTTCCATGCAGGACAATGGTTCATCTATCCATTCGAGATAGGAATATACCCAAACGGGGTGGGAATCTATCCATAAAAGGATAGGAATGTGCTTTGGCCAGAGACTTAGACTCATCAAGACCATCTGGGTCCTAAGTCACTCACTAAAGACTACACTTCCCCTTGGAGGTGCACCAAGGTCATTGTCCTTAAGAGTATGTAAGTTTAATTATATAGCTTGAGTCCCACCTTAGAATTCGGCCTAAGGTCTTGGGGAGTCAAGAAAATACATTCAGGATTCTTTCCAAGTATACAAAGAATGTGTTTTTATCTTACTTTTATGTTCCAGATTATCAACCCACCCCTTAACAATCAAGCAACTCTCTTGAATTATTAGTTTTAAATTTATTTTTAATCTAACTTTTCCTAATGCCATCCTTGAATGCCTGAGATACTGGGAGCATTCTTTATTTCCTAGACCACCTACATACCCTACTTCCAAATAGGATCAAGGCATAAAATATGTAATTTTTTTTCTCTAAACTATGTTTGATATGAACTATTTTGTGGGTACACAACCCTTTCTAGGGACCCATTTCCCCAGACAGTTCCTCTTTGATTGCTACCCACAAAGAGGAGCAATGAAAATATAAGTAGATAGTCTTTGAGACTATTACTTGTTTCCTAAATATCTAAATCCTAATTTCTAATGACATCTCCCTTGAACCCCTTTGAGATTCAATTACCTTTCAATTAACATATCTTCAAAATAAATTCTATCAAATAATACAATGGGGTTTTCTAGGTTTGAACTAGTAGAGTTTTCATTCATTTACAATTATCTTATTAAATTATCGATCTAAGAGAGATTATGCGTCTCTTGGATTTTAATACATTAGATGCTCCTTATTACTCCCTAGCAATTTAAAGGGATAGTGCCATAGACGTCGTTGTTGCAACTGTATTAGGCTATGGATGTAGTAGCTTAAGCGTGATTACATTACCTGTAAACATGAACCAGAGGCACCACTGATACCGAACACTACTAAGTTTTAGTTTCAACTCTTGATTAATGTTTGCCTAGCTAAGAAAGAAAATAAAAACTAACTAATTACTTCTTGCAAGATAACATGCTTTCAAAAATGAAATGAACATTAATGTGTACTAACTATACCATGGCCAATACAAATAAATTAATGAAATTTGAGATACTAATCTACTTTTTAAAAGAAAATAACAAATTGGGATTAAACATTTCATACATAAGGAAAGAAAATAATTACTAAGGATTAATGCAATTCAATAATATCCTCTTTAAAGAAAATTAACTATTGTTTAATTCATCAATCATTAACTACTTGACAAAATATAATCTATTTTGCAAACAAATTGATCACAAATTTGACAAGTGAAAAGAAGATTAAATAGGTTGAAGTAGGGCATTACAATTTAAAAGCAAACTTGATAAGTAACTAAATAAAAGAAATTCTAATTCATTTTGTAAAATTAGATAATAATCATTTGAGAGATTGGAAACTATTTTACTTTCTTACATTACAAATTTTATAATAAATTAAAACAATGAGTACATTAAAATTTATTGTGTAAAAGTTAAATAAGTTAACTTAATATTAATTATATGAAAGAAATAAAAAACAAATTTTCTCATTACTTTACTAACCAATGAAAAGTATCCATTTTCACAAATAAAATTAAAATAATATTCCTAAAAAGAAAGAATTATAACTAATTTAGAAGTAAATAGTGAATTAAAACAAACAAATCTGATTTTGTGCTTTATTGTTTTATTTGTCTAAATTTGCTCATTAGTCTATAAATCTATTTTCTTTATAAAAGAAATCCCCCTTTTTTTTCCTTAATTTATTGCTATAGTTTCTTCTTTCAAATGACTTGTTGAAAAATAAAAAAAATTATGTCCTTTTGTTTTAGTTTTCAAAAAAAATTACCAATATTCCCTTCTAAGTTTTTCAGACAAGATTCGCGTTTGCTCTTGTGAAGGTGGTCAGGTGTGTGTTGTGAGACAGTTGGTGTTTATAAGCTTTGGGCAGATACTAACTTTGGGTGGCTAACTGTGGTGGGACAGTAGGACAGAGTTGGTTTGTGTCCTTGTGTGTAGTGGAACAGGTGGTGTGTAGAAATTAATTCATTTTAAAGTCACTAAGATTTGTGCCTTTAGGGTGTACTTGACTGGGGTGCAGTGTGTCTTGGGATGCAGTAGAATACTAATTGGGTGGTAGTCTGTCTGGCTGTTTGTGGTAGACCTTGTTGGGTCTGGTGGTTTGGGATTGTAGGCTTGGGGGTTGGGAGGCTGGCTTTGCATATGTTGGGTGGGTAGAACAATGCTGACAGTATGAAAAGTCATGAATTTAAAGTTGTATATGCAAATTTAGACATGCATCGGTAAATTTAAAGCTGTAATGGTATGTTTGATAAATTATGAAGTTAATTGGTAACATTAGAAGCATATTTACTACCAGACGATAGAAATGAATTGTGGAACTATCTTATTTTTCTTTTAAGAACTTTGCAAGGGTTCAATGTAACAGGGTTTGAATAAGCATTTATGTTAATTATAGCTTTATCTGGAATTCTGTTATGTTTTCCTTGATTACTTAGGCATCTTCGTTAAAATTAGCCTAAAAAGTTGGCAAATGTAGAGTTGCATCATTGATGGATAAATTTAGAGCAGCGCCTTTACCTTGTCATTCGATGAAGGGGGAGGTTAGGAATTTACTTAAGAATACGACCGTGAAAGTTATTTACTATAAAATAGTCACATGTGAAATTATATTTTCTCTTCTGCTACAGGTCTTTTCAGAATGGAAAAACATACTGCCAAGCATATTGTTGGAGAAAATTTCAAAAAGCTTTCAGACTATAAATATGCCTACTATTTGGCACAAAAATTCTTTAACATATCTCGAGCGGGGATTGCATATCTTCATAATCCTATTGTTGCCAGTAGCCCAAAATTCTCTTTCGAAATTAGATCTGGGTACTATGATATATTATTAGTCCCTGCCTTTATAAGCAGGAGACTAATGTTTTCCGTGTGCCAAAATGCAATTTTATTGGTGTGTTGGGAATCGGGCGTGGGCTATAAAACAGCACTAATACAAAGTTTTGTTTTTTCGTTTATTTTCTTGGAAAAAAAAATAGGGTTTATCTTAGCCCGGAGGATTCGCGAGAGCCTAATTTCTTGGGGGTTTAAATGTTTTTGCATTAATTTTAAATAGTTTGTCCAATCATCTGGAGAGGGTGAAATATTACGGTTGTTTCCCTTAGTTTTTGCCTGGTTTTTCAAGAAGGGCACATGGACCTGGAAATGGACGTGTGGCTGATGTATGCATGCACATTTTGCACAGAGACATGCTTCATGATGTCTGAACAGAGACATGCTTCATGATGTCTGAACTGGTGGCATTCTTCCCGTTAGGTGGAAGTATATTGCTAATCATTTGTTCTATTGCGGGGCTTTAGTTTTGTTCCAATACTTCTTTCTATTCCCTTAGATTTTTCTTCTATTAAAAAGCTTTGTTTTTTGCATCAGCGTTTGAGATCACTCAGTGATATGGTTGTTTCCCCTAGTTTTCCCACAGGTTTTCAAGAGGGGCACATGGACCTAGAAATGGACCATTGGCTGATATAGCCATGCACATTTGTCTGAGACATGCTTCATGATGTAGAGGCAATTGGCATTCTTCCCATTAGGTGGGAAGTATATTGATAATCATTAAGTTACGTTGCGGGGCTTTAGTTTTGTTCAATACTTCTTTCTATTCCCTTATATTTTTCTGGATTTGACTGTGTCTTGTTTTTTGCATCAACGTTTCGAATCACACTCTGTGATTCATCATCAGGATGAAAGAGAGTTGTAGGAATAGAATGAGATATTGCAAACCAAGACATGATAAATAGATGGTGGGAGAGAATGATATGATAAAAATAATAATAAAATTACACGCCATTCAAGAAGGGAGAGGAAGAGAGAAAGAAAAAGAAATTAAACAAAAACTAAGAATATCAAAATAAGGTCAAGATCAACTTAATATTAAACACACTCTAAAATGAGAAACCTATGAAAAAATGAATAAAGGAAATAAAATTTACATATGTTAAAAATACAAGCCCAACTATCAATGATAGAAAAATGATTTTTGTGAAAATAACAATTATATATATATATATATAATGAGATGTATACAAATATAATAATATGTATATATATAAATCAAAGTAACATGCAAATATGTGTATAGATAAATAACATAAGTAGATGTATATAAATGCGATGTAATAAAAAATAAAAAAATAACTAAATTAGGGGAAAAAATGAGAAACAAAGATTAATAAGAAAGGTTAAAGGAAATGAAAGATACCAAAGTTAAGAACCAAAGCCCAACAATCAATGATAAAATGAATTTAAGAAAAACGAATATATATAAATGAAAAGTGTATATAAATATAAAAATAATATGTATATATGAATATGAAAGGATTATGTAAATATAAATTGTTCATAGGCATAAATAATTATATAAATAAGTAAAAAATCAACATAATAAGAATAAGAACACTGTGTATAAAAGCATAAAATGAAAAATAAGCTAAAAATTAATGGAAGGAAACCTATTAGAGGAAGACAAGGTTAATAAAGAGACAAAAAAGCTAACCAATAAATAAATGAGGACACAAGGAAAGCACAAGGAAAATAAGAAGAAAAAATAAGAGAGAAAAGGAAACAATATAAGATAGAATAAAAACTTTAAAATAAAAAACAACTTAAAGAAAGAATTGCAAACTAGAGAGAAAAAGAGGAAAATGAGCTTTAAGGGAAAGAAAAAAGAAATGGTACAAGCAAGATAAATAAAACTAACACAACAAAAACAAGATAAAGACGATAATAAGATAAACAAGACAAGAAGAGAGAGGAGGACCCAGGGAGATGAAAGGGGAGAAAGCGGGGGGTGGGTTGAGGGTGTAGGAGTTAGACAAAAGGGTTTTCCAAGAGGAGCTTAGGTTCCAACCTTCGTCACGATTAAGGTTATAGGGGTGGTTTTGGATTGCAATAGCTTCTTTGAGCTTTTTTTTGCTTGTTGTACTTTGGCTTTTAACTATTACGAATCCATTTATGTGGTTGCTCCACTGGCCTTGCAGATGAGCCATTTATATGAAAAATAAATATACATTGATTGGGCTCTCTAGTCTTTTCTTTTCTTTTTTGTGATGGAGAATTTAGTGGGTGTGTTGGTTCTTATTCTTCTGCTACTCAACAGAGCCCTGTTTGTCCATTTGGGCCCCTCTTTTCCCTGCGATGCAAGTGTTGGGCAGAGCTCATTTCCTTTTTGCAGCACCTCGCTGTCTGTTGGGGACAGAGTGAAGGATCTCATTGGACGCTTCACATTGTAGGAGAAAGTTTAGCAGCTCGTGAATGCAGCCAGTGCTATTCTCAGACTTGGCATTCCTACATATAATTGGTGGTCTAAAGCTCTGCATGGAGTATCGAATGTAGCTCCTAGGACACGATTTGGGGGCTCTTTTCCTGGAGCTACCCGTTTTCCTCAAGTCATTTTCACTGCGGCTTCCTTCAATGCTTCTCTCTGGAAAGCCATTGGTCAGGTTCGTATTCAAGTGCCTCTATTGCTTTTCTTAGTTTCAAACTCTGGCATGTTTGTGCTTCCATTGATTCAAAATTCGTGTTATTGAAAGCTTCTTTCAGTTCAGTAAATTGTTGGGATGTCATTAACATAGTGATTTTCAGCAACTGGTTAATTAGAATACATTTGAAGGCCGGTTCTCTTTGTTCCATTGCTAATCGTTCGTTCTATTATGGGGTTTTAGTTTTGTTCCAATACTTCTTTCTATTCCTTTAGATTTTGCTTCTGTTAAAAGCTTTGGTCTGCTTGTTGTACTTTGGCTCCGAATACTTATCAATATCTCTCCTTTGTTTTGGAGGGCTTTCCCTTCTTTCCCTACAGCCATCTTGGCCCCATTTGAAGGTCGGTTCTAGCCCTTGCAATGTTTATTCCTTTCATTGGGAAAGTTGCAATCTAGGTGATATTTGCATCTTTGAGGTCTTCTAGGCATTTCAACAGGCATAGGGAAGAAGATGATACCCCTCAGTGGATACAAAATTTCTTGTATTAAGCAATTTCAACTATTGCATGTCACGCAACATTTGGATGTGTATCAGGAGAGGGCTTTCTCTGTATTTTGCACATGATTTTAGGCGAATCCATCAGAAGGAGAGGCCTTCGTTGCTGCCATAATCTTAGGCTTTATCTTCCTCTAGGTATTTCTGAATTTTATCAGCTCAAGGTGAACTTCACAAGGCATGCTTTTATTTCTCAGTTGGGGTTGTTTTTGACTAATTGTTTTGAGCTTTAATCTTTATTCTTTGTGGGTGTATTGTTATTAGATCAACTGTGGTGGTAGTTGGTGAAGAGCCTCTGTTGATGGAAAATCCCCACAGGTTTTGTATGTTCCCAATGAAGTTCCCTCAAGTTTGGGAAATGTGTAAGAAAGTGAGGGCTATTTTTTGGACTGGTAAGTGTTTAAGCTTGACATTTCTCCCCTTATTCACTTCTATTATGTTTTGAAGAATCTCCATACCCTGTTCTAAAGCTACCATTGTGGTACAGGGAGGGTGGATGCTAAAGCTTGTGGATTTTGGCTTTACAACTGCCAATTGCATTTACTGAAGTTTCTAAAGCCTTTTCAACACATCCAAAATTTGAATATCCTGCAACATTGCAACAATTTTAACCTACTTTGCTAGATTCATTTGGTGAAACATGTCATTATTTCTCCTCAATTTAGGTGTAAATGTAAGCAGCAAATTTTTTTGTTTTTGTTTGATAAGCTGCAATTTTGATGATAGTTTCTTGAGAATGCTTTTAAGTCTTCTCAATGGTGATTCTTCAGCAGCTAAATCATGTTTTAAATCAGAAAAGAAGAAATTCAGCGAGCTGCCTTGCAATTACAGCTACAAATTCTCGTATGGCTATCAAAGAAAGAAATGGATTAGTGAAGGAGAGTGAGCACTCACTGTACAAGGGCCTGGGTATAGTTGATTTTCTCAAGGACAAAAACATTCTAGTCATAGGCACAACAGGCTTCCTTGCAAAAGGTCTTCAAACTTATGCTTGTTTAAAATGAGATCAGCTATATTTTATCTGGTAACTATTTCTTTATAATACCAAGATTCTGTAGAGTTAGAATCCAGTATCTCTTGTTTACACCAACTGATAAGTCATTGTTCAGCCTGTGCCAAAATGGCAGTTTTCAAACATGGTATCTCTTTTGTCGAATAAAAAATGGTAGTTGGTAATTTCATTTAAGCAGTTACCAAAATCTTGTCTCGAGCTCAAGAGACTAGTAGCTGTAAAACTCATATGATCAGGATTGTCTTTTACTAAGAATTTGATCAGGCCAATATGGGACAACAGATATCAATACCTTCTCTCAGATATAGTCCATTTAATAATTAATACTATTTCTTAATCAATGCCTAGTTTTTTTTTTTTCCCTTGCTATTAACAAATACTTTGCCTGTAGCGTTTTGGTTTTCAGAATTAAAATTTTGCCAGTTTTTCCCTTTTTCGATTCATCCTTCATATTTTTGCTAGGGTTTCCTGATTTTTTAACTAGAAATGGATGTAGTAAGAAAAATATGAAAGTTCACACCAGTGTTATCCAAGCTGCTCTAGCAATGAATTGAAAAGATTATAAATTTATAAGCTATTTCCTGAACAAAGCCCGATGAATGCTGAAAGAAAGATGAAAGGTCACACCACTCTCATCAATGTTAATTCAGCTATGTAATTCGTTTGATGATTATTGGTCTTTTCATACATATGTTTCATTATACTATGTAGATCAACGAGATTATCAACTACCACTCCAAAGTCTCAGATATTGGTTTGGCCAAACTTAGTCTAGCCCTGCCTCATTGTTTTCTTTTTCTTCTGGATTCAAAAACATGCACTGTAAACATAAATTTCTCAGATTACTTTATTTTTCTTCTTTGTAGGAACTGCCTCAGCTTACAAACACATAAGCTAACTCAGGTTATAGATCTTGTGTTGGACGGTTGATTCACCATGAAGGAGCTCATTAAGGTCACCCATTTAATAATTTTCAATGAAGTAACAGAGTCATAAAATATATTTTGTTTCCTTGTATCTTAACTTCATATGCCTTCATTTCTGAAATGTAGGTTGCAGCAATAGCTACAATGTGTGCACAACTAGAAGCACGTTACAGAACTCTTATGGCTGATGTTCTGCAATCCTTGGTTCCTCTTGTGAAGCATCATCAACCATCTTTTAGATTTTTTTATCGATTGTTTAAAATTTCATGGTTCAACCCAATTCAACTCCATTCTATATTTTCTACATCCAATGTCCTCATTGCATGCTGTTGCAATTTTCTGGAATTTTCTGGAATCTATGTCAGTTTGATCTCCATCAAATTCTACTTTGATGGAACAATAAGTAGAGCACTAAGAAGACAATATGATAATTTGTGAAAGATATTTTTGCATGCTTGGCCAAAGATAACTTATTTTCAGCTCCTTAACTACATATTTCTGGTGGGTTTTCAATGAGCCAAAACTCTGAAAAATCTAGATGTATCAAGATTTGAAGATATTTCACATGATGCCAAACCTTCATGGCCATTTTCTACACCAAACATGAAAAGGTTCTGATTTTCCAAAGAATTACCTTATTTGTGAAAAAATCATATTGGTTCTTGAAGCATTGGTCTACTGCCTTAAATCTAACAGATATTCTTCTGAGCATGGCTCTAGTATAGGTCAGTCTACCCTCATTCTAGCGAATATTGGCAAGAACTCATCATCATAAATTGAAGGAACATTAGATGAGTACATTGCCACCTTTGTATTTGCCAAGTATCATAGGGTTATTTGACAATGCAAGATTCTAAGTCAACATTGCTCCAATTAAATTGTTTCCTGACCGTATTATCTTAGACATTGTAAGGGCTGCATGGGAGCAGCATGTATATTACAAGAAGATCCTTCTGGTATAGGTTGTTCCATGAACATAGTCACGTGGATAGGTTTTGTGGCTTACCAAGAACATCAACCAAAAGAATAGGCAAGCTAGCCAAAGAGAGCAAAGACAACAAGCTTAATGGTTTGCAAGATTAAGGACTATGATCTGGTTTTTCAGGCAATGACTTTCATTCTTAGTTAAAACTATGCAGGCACAAAGAATGCCAGCTTGTGAAAAGCCTACATTAGAACGGGAAATAACATAGAGTTCTCTAAAATTTGAAATTTTTGATTGATACTTTTACATGGGATTGTCTCTGCCATTTTTTTATTATCATTTAGTATGACTTTTTCCTGCTAGACTAGAATGAATTTGTTGCACAAAATGGAATTTTTATTTCTTTACTGTGCTATGCTGCTTGTTGATATTAACCCTATTGTCATTGTTTGTCTTAAATGACAAAAAAACTATGGGCTTGCCGCTTAGTAATAGTGGGATTCACTTTTTATTGAAGGTTCAATCGTAAAACATTACTTTACTGTTTGCAATGGTTTTCTGCTTCTATAATGATTAATTTTACTTATTTTAGAATTCCTCTTTCTGATGTTTAGGCATTGTAAACATCATTGTATTGCAGGCAATGATGAAAGATCAATTTGCAAATTATGTTGTGCAAAAAGCTACTACATAGAGGGGGGGTTTAAGACAATTTTTGAGACAATTTTTGAATAAATTGTCTTAACTTGAGACAAAAAAAAAGTTGTGTATTGTCTCAAGTATTGTCTTTAAGCGGGTGTCTCTATAAAGACAATATGAAATTGTCTCTATAAAGACAATATGAAATATTATTTTTGTCTCTTTAGAGACAATTTCACGTTTGTCTCTTTAGAGACAATTTCACTTTTGTCTCTTTAAAGACAATAGTTGGGATTAAAGACATATTGTCTCTACAGAGACAATATGTAAAAATTGTTTCTTTAGAGACAATATGTAAAAATGTATTAAAAAAATAAACAATTCAATGTTTTCAAATTCTCGTCGTCCTCCTATTTGTTGGAGTTTTTATTTTTTATTTTTCAAATGCGATGGAAAATTATAATAGAAATTATCAATGATTTTGAAGTTGGAACAATGAACAGTTGTCGAATACACAAAGCATAATGTTCATAAAAAACAAAGAAAATAATGCATCCTAATCCAAATTCATAAAGTAAATGCCAATAAGTATTTTTTTATTTATAGTTTATAAACTTGTTCATACAATCATGAGCAACACATACGTCATAACATGACATACACAAACGATTCATTTCTAGGAAAGAGAAAATGTTAATATTTTCCTAAAAGCCATTGGAATATACCCAACTACCAGCATAACTCTTTCGAGCATGGCAAGGTAGCTTGACAAAGAGTTGACTCAATTGTCTGGACTGGACAATTTTGCTTCAAAACGAGAACTTTCTTCTTGCATGCCTGTGTCTGGTCCTCTCAAAGGTTGATAACTTTTCATTGTAACAATCCACTAAATTATGTACTTTGTTATTGATGAACGACAGGATTTCCAAATCGTCTTTGAGCATAGCACAACCTTTCAAGATTTTGATTCCATTTTGGAGAGAGTTGAATTCTTCCTTTAAGATAATCAATACGGTGAAAGAAAAATTTTCCTGCAAGTAAACAATATTAGATTTAACAAGTAAATCCATTTGCATAGTTCATTTAAAGAACCACAAATCCACAAGTCTCTACACATTAACTGAAAATAATAAATCTGCAAATCAAACCCCAAAAAAATATCCAATTATAAGCAACCACTACACTAGTCATTTGATAGCCCAAAAGTGAAAATATGTGATCCCAAAAAACTTTCACAAATATTTTCTTTCATATAACTTACTGCTCAAGCTGGGCTGCAAACTGTGCAATTTTAAGTTGGCACTGGTTAGCCGTACTAGTAACTTCTTCACCTTGATAGAGCCCTGCAACTCGCTCAAACTATTCCAAAGCCAGTTCCAAAGTTTCTTCAGCTTCATATATTTCACCTAATTCCTGTAGAAAACAATATTTTGAAGTACATTGGAAATCTAAATTATGGAAATTGACTTCTGAATTTCCAAATCAAAATCTGGTTGATTTACTCATAACCTGATCATCATAAAGATATTCACAAAATAACCATACAACTTCTGCAATGAATTCCTTGTACATTACATCCAACCAAGAAATTTGTAGTCTTAACAACATATCAAAACATATTATCATGAGAATAAGAATCCTCACACTAGTTTAAAGTCAAACTTTGACAACCTCAAAAGATTAGGTCATCCCACACCCAATTCAAACATTGAATTACCTTGCAGTGTTTTCCAACCATCGACAATCTTCTTATCTCCAAGAAGAGATTAATAACCAAACCTAAGCACCTAACAGCCTCTACACAACATTAATTAGTAAATCAAGACCACTTCCTATCCAACAATAATAAATGACACCCAACCTTCTCCCATTCTAATATAACATGAAGAGAAATTACCACACAAGAGAGAAATTTAGACTAATATCATGAAAAAATAACACAAAGGAGATGAAGACATTGGATTGTAGACTAAAGGAAAATATGAAATATAATTCTTCCCTCTACAATCCATTCAGCCTAATATGAGAGATTATACACAACATGATGTTTTTAATGGAAATGAACAATAGTTTTCTCAATTAATGAATTTGACAATCAAGAACCTTCAATTAGAAGTAAAATAACACCAGTTTCTCACATAAAAGCTTCACGATGATGAGTCAAAACTTTGATGTTATATTAGAGTCTAGGAGCTTGGTCTATTATGGACAAAAGTTACATATTACATTTTTATTTGCAGTCAAGGAAAGAAAGCTCAAAAAAATGCAAATAAATAAGTCTCCTCACCACTTCAAAATTCAGACATCTCAGCATCATTCTAAGGAAGATAAGGCACCGGCTAAACCTTCACCATCCATACATTTTGCTGCCTTTGTTTAATCGACCTTGTTGCCCACAAATCCAAATCCAGTAATTCAAGCTCAAGATTTATGATAGAAGTCATACCTGTGATTTTAAGATAAAAGTTATGAGAGAAAATAAACCACAATTTAACTATAAAAATGATGTTTACTGAAATAATACCAAAATGTAGTATTTATAAATCATACCTTAAATTTATAAAAGAAGTCTAATTCCAACTTACAACATGTTTACAGATACACAAGAAAATACCAATAACTTGTCCTATTTAATGCACTCTCACTTGCACAATGACAAATCTTTTGGATCAAAACTTGCTTAGTCTGATCTGATTTGATTGGCACATATTTCATTTATCTTCTTTTTCCTTTGCTTTCCAGCAATGGCGTTGCTTGTGTAGAAGACTGTGGTGGAGACTTCAACTGTTGGTGACAAGTTTCAGTCTATGAAATGCAAGAGGTGCCTCAAAAACCTACACCAACTTTTCTAGTGTGTAGCTATCTATAGCCTTTCTACGTGCATTCTTACCTCAGAGCCCTGACTATAACAACAGTTGGAGCAACCTTTGGTTTGACCCCACCATAGAAATTTCATACTGACTCCCTACTGTTGAATTTGTATCATACAATTGAATGACTTTGATATCTTATTAGAGCAATAGACCTACAACAGAATCAAAGCCACAAACAAGCATACAACTTCATTGTAATTGTCTCTATCAAATAGGCTATAATTTTAGTGCATCCACAAATTAACATGATTTTGAGAATGCTAAAGAACAGTCCAAACAAAATCCACTTTTAACATGCTATCTACACCATTTCAATATATTCTAACTAGTGGTGGTATAGAAATAAAAATGCAGTTCTATGTTCCCAAACTAGAAACTTGGAAAGAAAAAACACATATCAGATGTATCATATTGTACACTTGACAAATAGTACTAAGGCATTACTGTGACTTTCCATTATAGAAAATATAAATTCACAATTTAAACAGAAATGGAAACTAATACCAATCACATTTCTGAGGCAAGGACTTCAAGTGTAAAATCTTTATGGCAATAAGCAGAAGAGCCTATATTCTAACATACAGGTTGAAATAGGAGCAGGTATGCCTGATTTCTTTTGCAAATATAGCAAAGTTAAACCAAGCAGCAGCCTCATGTTTTGATGCAGAATTTTCAATTAAAAAGACCCACTTCAGATGTACAATAAAAAATAAATGCATTATAGAGAAAAACTCATACCTGTTCTGCTTCTTTCGACATATGTTGACAAAGAGATGTTTGAATGGCCTCTGTGCAGCAGACAAGCTCTCGGTGTAATTTTAGAGAACCATTGTGGTTGTCTCTCAATGCCGAATTTAAGAGTTCAAATACCTGATCAAGCAAATCACTTTCCCCTTTATGCTCCAAAGAATATGTCCTTGCAACATTCTTTACACGTGAATCAAGTGCTGGAAAGATTACCTGTGTCAAACACAACAAACAGAAGCCAACAAAACTGTCAATGAAGAGAAAAGAAAGATATTTACTCGCATCTCATACGGATGCAGTTGTGTTATAATTCAGTGTTAAGTATAGACATATTATCTCTAAGATATTTTCATTATGCATATTGAAAGAAGATATTTACTGAGATAAAACTCATAAAGTAGAAAATTATGGCCACATCCAATGTACAATGATATAATATTTACAACATTTGCTTTAGTTTCATATAATTCACTACTCAGAAATAAAAAGCATATATCTATAACATGGAATCAACTGCATCAAAGCAAAATTTTACTAGATTTCAACTGCTAAATAATAAACTTAAAAGCTTACAAGGAAATAAAAAATAAAAAACCACATAAAAAATGTCATTTTTAGCATCTCTGCTAAAATAATAATATATTAAGTTAAATAATAAAAAACTACTGTTTGATTTGATGGCATGAATATTTGGAACTTCTTATCTAACCAGAAAAAGAAAATGATTCCCTTTCAGGGAACTAAATGTGCAAAGGCCATGTGTTCCCTTGTGTATTATTGTATTGATAATGAGAATGGACAAAGCCAAGGAAGCAGGTTCTCAAAGGCATGTGCACAATAAGATTTATCATTTGGTGTCCCTCTCATTTTGCGCATAAGACTACACATACCCAGAAACCCCAAGCAGCAAGGAACTCAACGACCTGCCCCAATTCACAATTTCTGCAGGCAAACAACATTTTCCCTTTTTTTTTTGGGATTTCTTTTAATCAAACTATGTCAGTAACAACCCCCTCCAAAACTCAGCCATTTAAGGGGCTATTTTGGCTTCAAATTTTCATGTGTCAGACAAGTTTTTTCTGGCTCTGGTTATCTCTACTATTTTTTAGTCAAATACACAATGGCTGTTGTACAAAATGACAATGATGCAATAGTGACACCAATTTATATGCAAACCAGATTAATGTGGGCACATGCAAAGAATCTGGGATTTGACAAGCCACTGGATGAGGTAATCAACTACAAGATTTTAATAAATGATGGGTTTCTTCCCATAAAGGCTGTGATCATTCAGGTATACAGTGCTCGTCCAAGGGTCAAATTGCTGAAAAGATAAATTTCATCAGTTCAAAACCTCCAATGATAAAACAATTCCAAGAAATACAGTGCTCATCCAAGGGTTATATCGCTGAATATATAAGTTTTTCATCAGTTCAAAACTTTCAATGATAAGGCAATGCCAATAAAAATAGTATTGACATTAGATCTATGTCATAATATAGAGTTATATATGTAATTAGCTTAACCAAATTGGATAGGCTAGTAGATTGTAGATTGTATTTTTAACTTCATTGTTCTAACTCAAGCTTGCACAGATCCTCTCAATATGGACATTTCAGTGATTGACCTTGATTATGTGTTGATATTTAAACTGTGGGTGTAAGTCAGTTCTATAACAATCCAGATAGTTAACTGCATACACTAAATTTATACTTTAATTAGTTTAATATACACCACTCATGTACTGGAGTCATCTTTTATGATGTTTGAACCCTTAAGAAAGTGTAGGATAGACTCCTATGTAAATTAAAATAAGTCTCACTGCACCTAATTGAGATTGTCCATAATTTATTTTTCAAGATATGACAGCACAGCTGAAGTGAAGAGCTAGGAGCTAATTATAAAAATCAAAAACTCCTTTGCCTTCTGAAACATTCGATTTTCACTGCAAAGCATTTAACAGATCCTTCCATTGATAGCTGAGCAAAGATGTGCTCAAAACAAACAATAGGAGAAAATTATGGAAAAGGTCATTCGGGGCAAATGTGTGATAACACTCCTGTTCTAATTAACACTATTGTTAGCATTCCCTGTGGCAGTAGAACATACAAAACAGGGAAATTTTGATTCAGGGAAACTTTCACACAAAACCTAAACAACATTGTAACTTGTTGATCTTTAGCCACTCATACTATATCATATTACAATCAAGAAATGAGACCATGTCCATGCTTTTTTTTCAAGAGATCTTGATAAAAGTTAATGTGAAGCGCTAAGAACTAGTCATATTAAACATGCAACTTTTATTTGCCTTTTGTAAATTGAACTCCAATGCAAAGAACATAATAGATCTTGGCTATTAGTCACTAGGCAGTAATATGTTAAATAAACAAAGTGCACAAAACTATTGAGGAAGAACTTTTTTTAAAACATGTTAACCATTATTATAGATTACACTACTTTGCACAAAGACTCCACGACAAGGACAGTAGGAAGGACGGAAATGTTTTCCAGATAAATATGGAACAACAGGGAAAACTCTATAAAGCAATTGAGAACATCAACTTTAAAAAATAAGTATTTTCAATTAAGAAAATGATGACAATAATATATAATATTTAAGATCTATCCCCCATTATTAGGCATCATTTATTAATCTTAAATGGAAACTACATTATACAGTGCAAAGAAGAGAGGGAGAATACTTTTAGGATATTTTACTTCATCCACAGCAAATTAAACTGAGAAATAATAGAAAATTGGCTTTCTTCTATGAGAAAATCATCCTATTCTACAGCAAATTATTGCAGCCATATGGCAAACTTTTTCACCTATAAAAATAGTAATTAACACTTTACCTAGTAAGGCAATCTGCTCATTAATCACATAAATTTATTGTAGTAATTTGCTGCAAAAATCTCAGCTATCTACAATAAGTAACATATTCAGATATTCGCAATTACAGAGTGTTTCCATCCATTTACATTACAATTTCAACCTATTTGCACCAACAAGTGCTTCCTGCAATAATTTAAATCTGCATTTTCCCTAAAAATGTTATGACAGAAAACAAAATTATTTTCATAATATGACCATAGAAATGCACCAAAAGAAGGAAAACAGCCAAGTGACTAGTTCATGATTTGATCAAGTGACAGGCTTGACATGACCCTGCAAATTCCATTTACATTCAATGCAGCCAGAACCCAAAGATTCTCAAAGAGTCAAAAATCAATTTGTTTGGTGGCAATTGCATAATAGTAGAAGATTTTTCCATTTTTTAGTATATGTCCATTCCTTTGCAATGTCAATATATTTAACTTAAATATAGCCATCAGATGCTAGATGGAGTGGTTGAAGCAGCCGATTACCCATGCAGACCAAACATGCTCAAAGCATTCTAGAACAAACTACAAAAGTGAAGGTATGAGCACTTGGTAGTTTGCCTTGATAATAAGGAATTGATTATTATGTTTTAACTTGTAGAATGACTAAGTTTGACGAAAGGGAGTCTACCTGTATAAGAGCTAAACATGGGAGGCAAAGATAGATGAGCTGGAACAACATCTATCAGGACTGAGACAATGATCTAGATTTTCATTTATGGGACAGGTTTCTTAAAAGACTTGCTGTACCTGTTGTCAAGACATATAGTGAAATGTTTAAGTGCTTATTTCAATTTGGTAGTTGTGGAGTTGTTATAACTTTAGCACATGATTATTATGTTGAGTAAAATATTTCTTAAGGTGTTAGAATATGCAATAAACTATAAAGTAATAAATATTTTAATGGCATTCAATGATACCATGAACAAGTTGTAAGATAAAGACAAATTGGACCCCATTAAGCCCAAATTTTAAAGGGTTATTTTGCATCATATACTAAAAATCTGGGGCACTTTTGAGTCAGTCATTGTCCATCCTAATCAGCTATCCTCTATCATGTTATGACTTCCACAAATGAATGATGTCACTAGCAACACGTTATGGAGTTCAAAGCAGTTTTTCTAGTCATGGAATTTAATAGAGTGATCATTCTCGAGGGAGACCATTGCAAGAGAACATGCATTGTCTGTTTGAAGTAGAAGAACTTTTGTCCGGACCAAAATTTTTAATGAGGTTTTACCATAAGACAAAGACATTTCCATCACCAGTGAATATGTGTAAGTAGGATTACCAAAGGTGATGAAAGACAGTTGGAGGATTTGATTCTATGGAGATAATTTACCCGCAAATGACAAGAGACACCCACTCTTGCACCATAGAAGGCATCCTTAATGACAAGGAGAGTCATATTCTATCATGAACAAGCTCCAAGTTAGAAGTGTAGATGTTTTTATTGGCATGCCAGAGAATCTTTATTTTAAACTGCACTGCTAAGTTCAATGTCATCTAGGTGCCAATCCTATCCAAGAAAATATCCAGCATATAATCTGGGAGGTTGCAATGTTCAAAAGAACTAATTATTAAATAAGAGGATTTTTGATTCATTAATTAATATGATGAGAACTTTCCATTTCAAACTGGGAGTCAAATCAAGTTTGGAATTGAAAATGAAGTTTTTTATTAAAGAACACAAAATGTTTCAAATTTGTGATTTGATGGCAAAAGTGGAGTGTAAATAGCGTGTAGGTTGCATTTTGTTTGTTCTTTGCTTTCATTAAAAAGAAATACATAAACTCACTCTTTATAGGCACATCTTCTACTGAAGTGAAGTTGATATTGAAATTTTTATCAGCAAGATGCCCTCACTGCCTCTGCCTTAAGATCTTTTTTTAATTTTTACTCTTATCTTTCAATAAACTTTGCTATTTGTTTGGGGTGGGCCATGTGTCCATAACTGATCTTATGCAAAAAATAGATTATTGAAATACAAAGGCTATCAAAGGATTGATTGCCATCTTAAGCCAATCCAACATAATATTCATATTGAAGATCATTGAAACGTGATCAATATTCACATGCAGGTTGAAGAGAATACATGTTTCTACCGTATGAAAATATAAATGTATATTAAAAAATAATTCTCATGTCATAAGACTTGCAGCAGAGTGGCGAATGGATTATAGAGATTTCATCAAAACAGTGTTACACAACTTGTACTCAACACAATAATAGCAAGCTGATTTTTGACTCAGACTTGGACTCAATACTCGAACTTGGCCAAGACTTTGGCAAAGACTCAGCGAATTGAGAAAACCATGAAAGATAAAGCTTTTTAAGGATTTAGAGCTTTTATCATGCACTTTTCAATAGATAAAGTATAAAGACACAATAATTAATCAAATAGAAGCTGTTTTGATCACATACACAAGTATAAATCAAAAACATGACGATAAAAGTGGATTTCAACTTAAGGAAACAACATTTTTAAATATATAACTATTGCCATGTGTTTTAGGTCTACAAAACTCATGGATTATGATGTCCTCGGCATCAGAAACAAAAATCACAATATGGAATCATGAACTATGGTCAAAAGGAGCATGCAAACATCAAACAATGTTGGGTACAAGCTCCATGTGAATATGTGGCATCTAAACCCAAGGTCAGCCAATAGTTTGAAATTTACCAAGTCACAACAAGCCCCACAAAACTAAAAATATCTAAAGACTTGCTCCATTGTTCATTCTAAGTTGTCAACGTAATTGACTCAATATTCTTTGCTTTCATGTTTTGGCATTATAGTTAGCCAATAGGCTCTTATGTGGGAATTCAGTCCCTTAAAAGCGTGTCACGCCATTTTCTTTTAATTTGTCAGATATTTTTTTAAAATCACCAGAATTGTGTGTGATAAGCATTGCATTTGATTTTCACAGATCGTTTATTTCTTGTAACTTTATTTCATCTACCATTGTCCCTGCATTGGATGGAAGATTGAAAAACTCTAGTTGCTTTGAATTTATACCACCCATAAATCATATGCAGAAACCATTGAGAATACATCCCTCAATCCAAATGCTATGGGTTAAAGATGGCCTCTCATGCAAACTGCAAGCCAAAACAGCAACAACACATGGTTCTAGAGAAGGTTTAGTATCACCACAGGCTTTGAATGGGCACATTCAGTTTGTCATTCCTCCAATTGTTGTCTGGCCATTATGCACACCATATTTGATGGCTCTCTTAGTATTCTCCCACTGCTCTGCCTCCATATGAACCACACCACCTACTATAAAGTTGCCATTCTCATAATATTATTGTTATTATCTGTCACGTCTCAAACTTTGATGCTGTTTTGACCATGACTTTGTGGGATTTATTATATGAATTATGATACGTGTTAGAGCAATATGATATAATACAATGCTTTGGTGTATGGAAATGTAGGAAAATATTTGTTTTTAGAATTATGAGTGCATTTTATTTTTAAAATATACAAGATAGAGCAAAATAGGAGTGTTGATTTAATTATTGCTTAAATTTATACTTCTATATTGGTTACTAATACACTTTCGTTGTTGCACGCCTGAGTGCATTTGAGTTGCAGGTGGTCGAAGACCAAGAGTGTGATTGAGGAAAAGAAGGCTAGCTTCCCGATAGGGTAAAAGAGGAGAAACTCTCGATCACACACACACCACTTAAAAATCATGTAGTTGCATTTAGGCCATGTCTGTTTTCAATGTGATTGTTTAAATTGATTACATGGTTTGAATAAGTGATTGATATAAACAAAAAAATATATATATATAATATAATAACATAGCAAAATTAAAATATAGTTTAATTATCCATAAAAGTTGTGAAAAGAGTATGGTTTATTTTATTTAGTTTATCCCATTTATTTTTGTGCAATAAAAAGGAAAATCTGATTTAAAAAAAAAAGGAAATTAAAAATAAAGTGAAAATATTATATTCACATATATTATGGAAGAAATAATTGGTTTGCATATTAAAAAGGTAGAGATATCTTTGTTTGCATATGTTTTAAACCTTAGTCCAAAATTGGGAGAAATGAACAGCCCGAGAAAACTTTGGGCTCTGGGGAAATTTTCCTTAAAACCAACAATGTTGTTGGCATGTGGCAATCTCTGGAATTTGCATGTAAAATTTATCTGTCATTTGGAAATACTCTGCATGATCCTCGGAAGGAGGAATAAAGCTTTAAGGGAGAAAAGAGAACATTCATTCAGACATAACCAGAGCTCTGGAAGAGGGCGACAGGAAGGTAATACTGGGCATCTGCACTGGAGAAAATTGCCAGGTTATTTTCCATACTTTGCTTTCAATCAGTTTAAAATTGCAGTAAGAAATTGAAGAAATGAAATGCATCATTCTATGAAATGATTACAGATATCTGAGAAATATTTTCCAATTTTATTTTTGAATCTGGGTAATAGCTTACTTCTCATTGTTGCATTATAGAAAGAATACCCAATCTTTTCTTCCAGATTAGGGTTACATTCTGTTGCAAAAGCTGCAAATTATTAAACTGCTCTCAATTATATTTGGAAACATACATAAACATATATATATACATATATATATATATGCACAGAATCTGTATTCCCGTGCATATATACATATACATATATAAATGCATATGATTTTGCAAGAACAACTTTCACCAGAAATTAATTCAAAATTCCCTTGAGATAAATTTAAATGCAGTATAATACTGGGCAAAACATTTCTTTTTTTGTTATGAAATTGTTTAACTGTAGGGAGAAGGGGAGGGATTTTTCCCCAGCCCTTCCCATAGGAAGGGCACGGCTCTGTGGGGAGGCTCGCGCCCTCCACAGGCCGCGGCCTGTGGAAGGGGCGCGAGCCCCCTCACAGCCCGCGCCCTCCCCATGGGAGAGGCAAGGGCTTCCTGCACCCTTAGGGTGCTCAACACCAGTATGAAACTATGTAAAATACTTTTATTCTGTGTGCTCAGCCTGAAAACGTGAGAACAGTTATAAAAATCAGTATTTCTTTCTTCAAAACATATATATATATATTTACATTCAGCTGTATATTGTATTTATATATATATATATATATATATATATATTCATCCATATATACATAAATGCAAGTTTGAACAGGGAAACCATCTTCAGAATATGATATGATTTCTGTCAAAAATACACAAACATCTCAGTAATTGGAAGTTGGAAATATGAACAAAGGCAAGAACTTCTGAGAAAACATGTAAACTGAAATTCCACTTGATCACATTGTCATATACTCACATACAGTTGTACATTCCTGAATAATAGTATACATTATAAACTCGAATGCAAATTTTTCTTTCAGACCTCTGTTATTCCGAATAAGTTGCCATGTTTCTGTATATTACTAATAACCAGAAACCTGTAGTAAACTGAGAATTACTCTTTCAATTAGCTTGAATCTGGAAGAGTAGAAGAATATACATAAATCTGTGAACATTATTCCATACAAAAGAGTTAATTAATTACTCTACTTGTGTCTGTACACTGATAGAATCATGACATATATACATTTCTTTTTACATTTTAAAAGAGAAGCTTGGATTAAAAACATAATCAGAAAAGAATTACTTACAAAAGAGTAAATGCAATCTTACTACTGAACTTGCAACCTTTCTTTTCATTTGTCCAATGTAATTCAAAAGATGTTATGAAATTCTCATTTGAAATTCTTTTAGAATCAATTGAATGCATGAAACATGTATGGAAAATGTACAACTTTCTACTTTTGTACTTTATTATACTTTACTTGTGGTAACTTCCGGGACAGGATGCCGAAGGTGGATACACAGAGATGGTAGCTTTACCTTTTCTAAACTACCATTTGCTTATTTTAATTTATGCTTGGCCAAGCACTTGTACCATTGAAATAGATGGATTTGTTTAAAAGCCTAGAAATGTATATGTATTTGAGTCTCTGCCACCTCCTGTTGCAAGAAATATGTTTTCTCATGTTAGAAATGCATATAGGCACCGGGCATGCATCGAGAGTTCCCTCCTATTTTATTGTGTTAGGTTGCTAGGCTCCTTTATGCAGGGCTGGGGATTCCTTCGAGTTAGGAAGGAACCCGGGGAAGTCATGTACTTCGTGGTTGGGCGGAAAAGGCACCTGAATCACACTCTTGGCCCCAGCTCGCAAGAAGACCAATAGTGTCACGGTGGTTGGAGGCTCAGAGTTTTATTTGCTATTGATGAACTTGTGTAACATTCTGGAAATGGCTTGTATAGCGCCATTGTATGTATATTTATATTTGACATTCATTGTTGAAACTTTGAAATAGAA
>VDFB02382047.1:0-48782 GCA_007258455.2 Sequoia sempervirens
CTTGAGACAAATTGATGAAACTACGGTTTACTCATCTTCAAATTCCTCCTGAGTTTAAGCAGCTACTCAGGTGCCAGAATGTGAAGATTTAGTTAAAATAATAATTTTAGGTGTCAGGTTTTTATTAAAATTGTAAACCACTATTATGGGATCACCTATATATATATATATTTATTTATTTATTTATTTATTTTTATTTTTTTCTAGCCCTAATTATGCTCTACAACATATTTAATCATTTTTACACCTAAAGTGGAAAATTTACAAATTAATTTTAAAATAATAGGATTAGTTGATTTTCTTTTTGGTGTACAATATTCTATTTATAATTCAGTTCTTTTTATGTTTGAAGTTGGTACATCTAATGTACATACTCTAACTCATCAATAGAAATAAATTAAATTTAACATATAGAATCATGAGTATACATTTAGAAAAACTACTTAAACTATAGTCACTACAAGACGATTATTCAATTCCAAAAAAAATTAAGTCTAAGGATTGCATTTAGTATAATTTGTTAGGCAATAAAATGAAAATACTATTTCATTAGACACAATGGGCCAAAGATGTTTGACAAGGTAGTAGAATTTCTATTTATATATAATGGTAAACTTTAAGATTTTGCAAGTTAGATAATCATATTTTTAGAAGCGTAATATAGAGAAGAGAAGACATTCAATTATAAGGAATACGTTGGATGAGTACTAAAGATGGCATAAACATGAATAATGAGGTTGCTAGTAGAGGTAGTTAAAGCTTTGAGCTATATTTTGGAATAGTACTATCATGGAACAAATGTAAACAATAGGGTTGTTAGAAGATGCTTAACTTCACATAATCATGGTATTTTTCTTCTCAAATCAATGTTTAATGAAGATCATTTTGCAATAATTGGTGTGCCTATGAGATGTATCTTGTTATATATAAATTACAAATAAGGGTCATCAAATGGAGCACAAGACCTAACAAGCATAGATGATAAGTAATCATCATGGTTGAAAATTCTTCAATTATGTGCTTGAAATTTGAAAAATATAGAGAACCAATGAAATGTTAACACCTATGTGTTGATAGTGCAAAATATCATGTCAGTTGTGGCATCATACAAGTTGGAGGAATTCATTATTAATGGGTCAAGATAGTGCTAAAATAATATTATTACTCAAAGAGTATTATTTATAAGAGTATTTACATTTGGAGGGAGGCATAGGTTAAAATTAAGTATGCAAAAATTTCCTACTTAATTCTATGAGTTGAGAGTTACATGTTATATAATTGATATATATTTTAGTAGCATCCCAACATAAAGTAATAATGTTACTGAAATGAGCAAGAATAGAAGACGAGTGGAAAAATTCATAAAAGAGAGTGAAACCAATATACACCATAAATATAGATTTAGATAAAATAGTAAAATTATAGTTACTAGAGGACCATTAGTAGGCATAAAAAATATAAAAAATTTCAATTCTAAGTACTCTCTTGAGTACAAGTTGTTAGAAAATAAAATGCAAAGACTATTTCATTAAACATGATGAACCAATGATGTTTGGCAAGGTGGCTAAAAGTCTTCCTAATTCTTTGAGGAATATGTTGGATAAGTACTAAAGATGACAAATTGAACAATAGGGGTGCTAGGAGACACTTAACATCACATAATCATGGTATTTTTCCTTCCCAAATGAATGTTCAATGAGGACCACATGCTACAAGGGTTGGTGGGCTTGTGAAATATGCCTTCTTATTTGTAAGTCGCAAATTAAGGTTGTCAATGTTGGTAGATATTAATTTCTACCACCAAACTCATTAAAAATATAAGCTTCTCCTTCACCGACCATTCTTGATGGTTCTCACCGACCATTCCAATTGCATATGTTGAAACTATTCCTTATTCCAGATATTTCCAAAGACCTCTATAAATAGAGGCAATTGTAATCATTTTCATTCAGGCAATACAATTAAAGTTTTATATATTTATTTTCCTCTACCCACCTCCAACAAGTGGTATCAGAGCTAGAGTATGAAGATGCTCTGATTCCAGTTGTTGGGAAAGTTGTCATTGAGAAGCTTTTGCCCTGTTATCAACAATAAAAGAAATCTGCAAAAAAATAGATTAAACAAAGTATACAAAATGACAAGAGCAGAAGATACAGGATACAGAGAATACAAAGTAAGAGAAGAGTACATAAAATATGCTAATAGAAAAAAAAACAAAGCACTATAAACACACACAGTAATATATATAAGAGTAGAGCCAAGTCTTTTAGTTGCTGCACAATAAACAGAGCTTTTCCTCTTTCTTCACATGGCTTTCTCTCAGCAAATTTGTAGCTTTCAAATAGTTCAGGGCATCTTAATACTCTAGCTCTAATACCACTTGTTGGAGGTGGGCAGAGGCAAAGAAGTATATAAAAATTTAATTGTATTGCCTAAATGAAAATGATTACAATTGCCTCTATTTATAGAGGTCTTTGGAAAGAGTTGGAATAAGGAATAGTTTCAACACATGCAATTGGCATGGTCGGTGAGAACCATCGAGAATGGTCGGTGAAGGAGAAGCTTCTATTTTTATTGAGTTTGGTGGTAGAAATTAATATCTTGAGCTTTCCAAAGACCTCTATAAATAGAGGTAATTGTAATCATTTTCATTCAAACAATGGGTGATCCACAATAGTGGTTTACAATTTTATTAGCCCGGACAGGAAATAAAATTTTTTTAACTAAATCTTCTTTGATTTTATGGTGGCCTTCGCCAGGTGTGAGGAATTTGAAGATGATGCAAACTTCTGGTTTCATGAAATTTTTCTATGAATTCCAAATATATTTTTTCAAAAATTTTGGAATCAGTGCACTCTTTTCCATCTCCCATGAAAACTAGTTTTGAGAGAAAACAACATTTTTAAAAGCCGACATAGGTATAGCATATAACTTTTTTTCCATGAAGGGATAAAATTCTAATTCACTCAAATTTAGATTAACCAACTCTAATATCTAGTGCTTCCCACTTTCGGTTGAATGGTTTTTTTATTGAATATTTTTTCTTTAATCAGCTTTCGAATTCAAACCAATTATAATTCAGACATAGTGCGACCGTATAACGAGTAAATTTTTTTTGTATGTATCGAAATTCAATTTTTTTTTCTTTGTTGGATCAAGGACTTCAATATTTGGTGCACTAATATTTTTTAAAAAAATTGATAATCTACTATTTTTCCACATGTGCAGAACCAGGCTTGTTTTGCGGTGAAAAACCTACATTCACAAGAAATAAAATTAAATATAATAAATTAAATTTATTTAAAATTATACTTTTTGGGAAGCTTATAATAAGGACTACATACTTTTTAAAAAAAAAATTAAATGAATTCATTTGATCCCCCAAAAGGTAAATCAAAAGTGGTTTTTATCAGCATTTTGATAGGTGTAAAAGAGACTCCATTATAGATATGGTTTAAAATGGCGGGGTTCTATCCAGGGGGTTTGGATTTGGAGTAGTTTGATCAAACCCTTTTCAATTGGAATTCTTTAAATGCAACTTTTGGGTTTAAATCGTATATTTTAAAAGTATGTGATTTTTGACCATCATGCCTCGAGGGAAATTGTAAACCGAGCTTTGTGGGATCACTAGTAATTAAGTTTTATATATTTATTTGCCTACGCCCACCTCAACAAATTGGTATCAGGCAGTGTATGAAGATGCCTTGAACTAATTAGTTGATTTGCTAAGAGAGAGACCATGTGAAGAAGAGAGGAAAATCTCTATTTATTGTGTGGGCTAAACATATTGTCTTCTCTTATATATATTATTTGTGTGTGTTTATAGTGCACTTAACTTTGGTTTTCTATTAGCACATTTTATGTGCTCTTCTCTTACTATGTATTCTCTCTATCCTTATCCTCTGCTCTTTTCTATTAGCAAAATGATTAATAGTAATCATGGTTGAATATTCTTCAATTGTGTGCTTGAAAATTAGAAAATATAGATATTTAATGTCATGTTGACATCTATGTGTTGACAAACACAAAAGATCATTGTAGTTATGACATCATATAAGTTGGAGGAATGCATTGTGAATGGGTCAAGATAGTGTTAAAATAATATTATTGCTTAAACAATTTTATTTATAAGAGGTTATTTGTATTTGGAGGGGACATAGATTAAAAAAATTTGCTAAGCATTCCTACTTAATCCTATGAGAAGAGAGTTATAGATTTTAGTAGCATCCCAACATATAGTAATAACATTATTAAAATGAATAGGAATAAAAGAAAAATGAAAACACCCACAAAAGAGAATGACACTAATATGATCTAGAACACCCATATAAAAATAAATAAAACCCAATCTCCAAAACAATAAAAATAATATATCATTAACAATTATAAAATACAATACAATTAAATCAACACTCAATTCTAAGACAATTCTAATAACATAATGCTACATATAGTCTTCATCCCAAGCCCTATATACATATAGACCAAAAAGATCGAGAAAACCACGAATAGGCTCAAAACCATGAGCCAGCGAGCTAGAGATGATTCTTGTAAACGACATTGCAATTGACTAGAGCTCAAGGGTCGTTGCCCACTGGACTAATCCTCCGAATCCTTGGGGTCTCTCCATTTCTACCCATTTTCCATTCTCTGTCTCAAATATATAACAACGCATCACCTTATCGATGTCAGAACCGCTGACAAATATTTTACCGCGTGCCATCGTAGAGCAACAAGTAACTGTTATTCCATGCGGCATACTCCCTTCTTCAACCCAAACATTATCTTTCTCATTATACCGCATCACTCCTTGCTTACCAAAGGAATAGAGGCCACCACCAGAAGCTGCACACCACCGAGGACAGTTCCCCATTTTCCACATATTTTCCACCCAACTCCAAGTGCATGTCTGCGGATTAAAGACTTCTCCACTGCTCAGAAATCGTCCCTGCGCCTGCGTTTCATACCCGCTTATAACTACCAATTTGCCGTCCATAAAAATTGCCCCACACTCGTCCCGGGCTTTGCTCATCGGCGGTACACTCTCCCATGCGTCTTTCTCCACGTCGTAAGCCTCCACTGAACTCAGAGCGTTTTTCTCCTCGTCGTGGCCTCCGGCAATGTAGACAATTCCTTGATCGGAAACGCAGCAGGCGAAGAAAGATCGGAGCGTAGGCATGTCGGCCCCGCGGGTCCACCGCCCGGCCAGCACGTCGTAAATGAAAAGGCAATTGATTGCCCGCATGTTGGAGGGATGCCACCCGCCAATCGCTATCAATTTTCCCCTCGCCGAAACGAGCCGACTGAAGAGCGGAATGGAGGTGGGAAATTGTGGGATGGGAGGAAGTGTGGCGCAGGCGCCTCGCAAAGGATCGTATGCAGTTATTCCATAATCTGGCGCACTTTTCTGCTGCTTAGCCTGAAGCATAAAGATGCACTCTTCAGAGGTCCCTGTGGCTTTTCTTTGGTGGTAAAACCAGGGATTATTGAGTAGACATCTCTAGCTTCTGCACACACTCTTAAGGTTGCAGTGTGAAATGTAGGGCACTCTCACCAAGCAATCTGCAGCAATTTCCTCAGGAATTAGCTCAAACTCCATCTCCGTCTCCATCTCTCACCACTCAGTCTTAAGATATAAGTGGACTACACTCTGCGTAACGTAGACCCGCTCAAATGCGCGTTTCCAAAAGCGGATGTTTCAATTTTTTATTGTTTTTGGGTTTATTAGAACAAACCTTGCCGAGCCGTTACCGTCTCAAAGACTTTTCAATCCAAAATCTCGTCGAGTTTGTAGAGGCTCGTAAATGTCATTGACATTCGCATTCCCGGTTTTGTGTGGCTCATAAATATTTTTAAATCCCATTTGATATCAGTCTTTTGTGTTGACATTAGCATATCGTAATTTACAAAGTTCATATTGAAAGGTCTCAATTATAATTATAGGTGAGAGATAAGTCATCGAAACGAGAAAGAATCCATCCTATTTTTTATATGGCCGACTTGGCGATTGATTATTCTCTGCACAGCTGTTGTCGACTAAAATTCCATAAAGTATTGGATTGGTCACATGATGCAACGTGTATCGAGGATATTGTAAGTGTACATAAAGTTGTCAAGAAATGATTGATCTATATAAATCTTTATGCCGAAGGCATTCCCTCAATGAAGTTTGGCAAATCCATTTTGGTCATTTGACAGTTAAAATCATAGGAGAAAGGATGCCAGATCATTGGATAGATCTTGATCGTTCATTGCACAAAGACCAATACCGTCAACGAAATAAATGAGGATGGGTGTATTTACTATCGTCGCCCTCTTTGTTATGATGCATTTACTGTTGTTCACCGCCTTTTGCCTTGTTGATTTATTTACTATGGATGGTAGTTGGTGTAAAAAATATCTACCGTGATATTCTTCCTGCAAGCTCTGCACATTTTCCTCCCTCGCGATCATTGACAGAAAGAGCATATTTTTGTAGAATCTTGAGGTAAGACATTTGTAGAGATTTTTCAACTTCAATCTAGGAAACTAAAGAAACAACCCACCCAAATCGCAAATAAATAATTGTTTTAATCATTGCTATGATTTAGTAGATTTTTTTTTGCAAACTCTACCAGAGCAACAAGAATGGTCTTCACCTGACTATTTATGTTGGCAGCTAGGTGATTTTTACTTTTGTGGTCATCGATTAAATCTCCAATCTTTTCGTCAAATATCACTTCCTTAGATTTAGCATTGTTAAGAGAAAATAACTCCCTGATATGATGTTTAGTTAGAGCTTTACCCCAATTTTTCTAAGATGATAAGGTCCCTTGCAACCCCGCACATCTTGTCCTCCCACAGCCATTATAGTAGCTACTTTTCCTTTCCATGCATTATTTGGACTAATGCAGGCCCAATCTTTTTAGGTAGGTTGTACATGGTAGCTTAATTTCTCTCAGCCTCTACACAGCCGGATCAATTTTTCTTTAGTTTTTTTTTACTCTAAATTAATTCTTTTGTTATCTTTGTGCAAGTTGTAATCTGCCGGTCTGACCTTCATAATATTGCTCCAAAAAAACTTTGCACATTTTTCCCATCAACATCGTTGATAAAAAGACAGAATTTGTGCTGAATTTTGAGGCAAGTCGCTTGCTCTCTTGTCAATTTGTATAAAAGATTCTTTGTGATGACTATCTTTGCCTATATTGAGCAGCACTGTGGACAATACAAGCACTCACTGTCCTCCATGGCTTGGACATGATTGACTATCATCATGTTAGGGAAACTTCTTTGAAGCCATCACTCTGCCCTTTTGACCTTAGCTACCACTCTAATCATATGGCACTTTGCACATTTTCCCTTTGGTCTTTATTCTTTTGGTGAGTGTATGCATAGACTTCATGAAATTCTCCATTCATTGAAAAGACTTCAATGAAGGACTATCCTCTAGAAAGCCTATGCATTGTTCTATCTCAACAATCACCAAAAAGGAAGCCCTTGAGTCCACCTTGGTTTCTATGACTCCACTTGACTCCATAGTAGCAAAGATTGAACCTCTAGTTTGTGTCCTCTATGTCATTTTGGGTGTGCTATACTTTGCCCTGTGACTGTTACTTACATAATTATGATTGTCTTGTGAGTAGGGTAACATTTGGGGTTTTGATATACATCAAACCATCTAGTTCACATACATGCTCTTTAATTCTTGAAATACTATACTAGGACTTTTGAGAGACTATTATCTCTTCTCTGCTATTCTATACCTCTTTATCATGCAACATCAATGTATACTTTGGTGCTAACCCCAATTGCATTTTCAGGACCTCTATTCCTTTAAAAGGAAAGTATATCTCCTTTATCATCAACTCCCAAAAAAATGGACACTCCCCAACCACATCATCATCAAGTTGTCTTTGATGGCATGAGATTACTGCCCCTCACCTTACTATTTATAACAGTCTATATCATGCATTGTATTATGTTTTAGTCATTACACGTTATGACTGCCCATCTCAGCTTTGACTGTCTCTAACAGTGCATATTGTCCTTGTATATTCAAGTCTCTAAAACCCTTTAAGAACCTTACTAACTATCACCATCACCCTTGACTGTCAAACTTTCCCTTGACTGGTTGTCTTCTAAGTTGGTTCAAAGCTATCCTTATATGTTACTGAAACTCTTACTTGATGATGCATGGCACTGCAATGTTATCTCTATACTCTACCATAGTTCTTTGTTTGATTTTCATACAAACCTCCTTGTTGCAAGATTGATTGTACTTTGATCTCTTCTCTTCATGGTCTTTGCTAGTGCATTATCTTGCTTTGCATTAAGCACTGTCAAACCCCTCTTGGGATTAAATTTGTAGACTTTGACTCTTCAATTATAATAAGGCCTTAAACCATGAGTTGTATGTCAAAGAATGCATTTATGTCTAAATTTAGCATTGAACTGCTACCTTACTTTTTCTGCATTCTTTCATACAACTCATTCATATTTCATACTTGTTTGGTTTGATTGTTATTGTATGTGGGTGAATAGGACGTGCAAGCAAGGGAAGATTGGAACTTTAGTAGACTGCAACATATCTTTGTTCAATATTCTCTGTGTGATAATTCTTTTGGTTGTTATATTGTGAAACTTATCTTAAACTTGAAAAAAAAATGAAAACTATTTTCTTTGAACTTGAATGAACTGTTTTTTTTTTTTTAACTAATAACTTAGAATAATTTGATTCAATCTTTGAGTTGGTTTAATGACATACATAAATTGAGAAAATGACTATAATCAAGTTTAAAAAAAGAGTACTAGTAGTCCACAATCTCATAAATGTAAATTAATGGTAGTGTTTCCCACTTTTGATATACCATGACCAAAAACATAAAAAATAAGAAGAGAAGAAACTAGTGAACAACCTAATTTCCTTGATCCAATCAATAGCTATTTTACAATTATGATTTTTTAAGGGGCAAAGTACCTTGTGCTAGTATATTGTAGGTTTTATGATTCTTTTATAATACAAGTGTTTCTTTTCATCTTTGAATTATAAATTCCTTGAATTCACTTTTTATACTTCATTACAATTCTAGGATTGATGAATTTACCCATTACAAATATCTTTCGAGAAAAACCAAATGGAATATTGCTTTCCTTGTGTGATAACTTAGGATTAATTGGAATGAGTCACTAATGGATTTCTAGCTCTAGGATATTCTACCATGTTTTGAATTTCTAGTTGTTTGTGGATTTTCTTTTTCCTAGGTTGGAAATGAAATATACAAAATAAAATACAAAGTTGATAACACAGTTACAAATTCATAATTCAGTGTCAAACGTCAATTCACAAATGTTGAAGAGAAATCAAAATGGTTTATATTACTATATCTACAATGAAATCAATGCATACTTTTAATCATCATTCCTACAAGCTATACGGTATGCAAGTCTTGTGCAGCAAACGACCTCTTACTTGAGAATAAGGAAAGTTGTGCAAGAGAAGAATTCAAGGGTCCCTATTTTTCTGAAGAAACTAAAGGCGTTTCTAGTTTTTTATAGGGATTCAATTTTTGATGGAATGGAAGCACTTTTTGATGCAACAAATCTTTTAATGCAAGCTACATCTTCATGGAATTAAAATTGCATATAACAATGGATGATGTCTTTTGGTTTATTCTACAGTTAACATACCTTTGTGTTGTTATGGCATCATAATTTGCTTATCATTTTCTTTGTACACTGTCAACATTCATATCATCCCCATTTGTGTGGCGAGTAGGAGGACACTTTTTTCATGCTCTAGACATGATATGAAACAAGTTGTAGCTTGGTATAATTTGTTTATGTATTTTCATTTGTAAATGATTTACTTGAAACTCCATAAGGAACTGAGAAATAAATATCTTGATTCTAAAGACTTCATATTAGAAGATAAATGTGTATCATGTGTTGCTTGAAAGTTGCTCTTTTATGAAACTCTTTATTGTGCTTTTGCTTCATTCCACCAAGAATAAGTTAATAACCTAGAGGTACCCTAAATGAGTCTTTGCTACTTTTTCTCAATTTCTAGTAAAATGGCTATGGCCTGTCAAATTTTTAGCTTGGCTACAAATTTTTAGGAGTCTCCTTTGAAAACTACCATGAAAATTTTTCCTGACAGCCAGATCACTTTTTTTGTGTTTTATTTCATTCTAATACAGTTCTTTTGTTATCTGGTAAATGAAGGCATTGGTTTTGTGGTTTTATCTATGGTTGTTTCAATATATAATACTATTGTAATAACTAGTGTTAGATCCTTATTTATTTTTCCACATGGAAAATTTTAAACTGCACGAAATGAATTTTATGTTCATTTGGCAGTTTAAATTTTTTTATTTTGTTTTCCTTGTTCTTGAGGCTATTTTTGTGACGTTATTTAGTATTGAATATATAGCAGCTACTATTGAAGTTGTAAATGCAATGTTTGCCAGAGCTATTTTTATAGAGTGAATAGTAGAGATCGGATCATCTTCATATGTTGAACTTAATACATTCTTCTTTACAAAGCTTGTGCATTATACAATAAATATTTCTTCACAATTTTGTGCCATTGTACTGGTTCTTGTACTTTAAAGACCAAATGTCAGAAGGCAAGGGATTGGCGTGACACAAATGACTAAAATTTTAAATGATTGTGTTGAATTAGTGACAAGGAGCTTAATTTTCTTTATGTTTTTAATAGTCATAGAGGAATTAATTGCTTTGCAAAATATACTACAATAACTCTATTATAATTTTACTACCATATGCTAATTTGAGTTTATAACTTGAATTAAATTAAATTAACTTGTAATTCCAAATATTATTTTGTTAATTAAAATAAAATGAAAATAACATATAAATACATAACTTTAATTATTTATTAACTTTCAAATAAAATACCAAACATTAAAATATTAATCTCCACAAATCTTTGGCGTACCCATTGCACACGAAGGTACGATTGCTAGTTATAATTATTTTGTAATTAGGAGATCTTTGACGATTTATTAGAAATAAATGATTTTTATTATTTTTTATTAAAAAATGTTAAAGATTTGTAAGTGTAACCTATTTTATATAAATACATTTTTATCATCTTTGTATATTATTTCATTGTTTAATATGTTTGTATATTTTTTATTTATATATGTTTATAGTTTTTCTTGATATACATTTTGATTGTAATAAATAATGTTCAATCTTATATATAGAATATGATCAATGAGAATTTTATATATGAAAAGGATAAATCACATATAAAAATTTACCCAAAGCTTAAGATTGTCCTATTAAATTAACAATGTATGGTAGAAATTAATATAGTTTAATAAATACAAAATAAATGAAAAATGAGTTTCAAATTATAGTGACTTGATGGAAGTATGCTTCAACCTACAAACCAAAGAATATGAAATTTGAGAAGGAAATACATATAACCTATAAAGCAATTTGTGTTAGTCTCCATGACAAAATTGGTTAAATATTTGTGTGGGAGTTGATCTCCTTATATGCACGTGTCTTATTATGTATTTTGAAAAATTATCTAATAATGACCATACTTGCTTCAAGATCCTATTTATTTTTTAATTTTAGGCTCTCACATCTAATGGCATTAACAATAATTTTATAGAACCATCTTTGATTTGCAATCTACTTAAACCAAAATGTATGCATGTTTACAGCTCTAAGAGAAGTGCATGAGCCTCTACTTTATTGTTTGTTCCATATTCAAGTTCTTTTGAAGTGGCTTTGATCAAATAGTCTTTGTGATCTCACATAATACAACTAGTTCTAGAAATCTGAGAATTGCTTTAAAAACCCTATCAAAATTGATTTTGCTCCATCCACCAAATAGAACCAACAAAATAAATATATAATTAAACAATAAATATAAAAATATATTATATTTATTATATAATTTTATATTATCATTTATATTAAAAATAAATTGAATAGTTTACGTTAAACATACAATATCATATATAAAATAGATATAATTTAATAATATTAATATATATATATAATTTATATATACAATTTTATAATATAATTAAAATATACAAGTATAATATAATTTCTTTTTTAAGCTTATTTACCTATATTTGTAAATGTAGAAATTTGATGGGTGCCCCAAACATGTTTACCGTCGTCTCAGGGTTTATGATTATTACAATAAACTAGCATATATATCTTCAAGTGATATATATAAATAATGTCGAGATATATCTTTCTAAATACACTTACGAGTTATTTATTATAGAATTTTTTTGTGACTTTGTTGTCAATAGAAAATCATTCATGTATCTACATAGTTGTTGAAATTCCAAAAAAATTGAAGCTTAATTGTCATTTGTAGTTTTCAAAATAAATGAACTTAAATATGAAGATGACTAAATGACTATTTTGAAAACTATATTTTATCTACATTGAATACTATTTAATTTAAAATCCAAAAGTCAAAACACATGAAACATACAAAAAAAAACTTTCTTTGATTAAATTCTTACTAATAAGAATAGGCAATAATTGAAATATTTTATTAAAACAAATTTACATATATTATATTAGAATAGAAAATAAATGAACTTAAAAAAATTATACACAAATTTCTATAATTAAAATTAAAGAGACTAAAATCTAAACTATTGAATCTCACAAGTGAAAACAAACATATAAACTCAAAGATTCATTGTATGGAATCTAAGTTTCTAAGCTTAGGAAATGAAAAACTCTTTGGATTAAATACAAATTCAAAGACTATAAATTCATTGTCCATTTCGATTTTGTACGATATAACTAAATAGATATAAAGAAATGAATTTACCCTTGGCTTTTTCCTCTCCCAAAACCCCTACAAAATTCTCATAATCACAATATAAAAACCATAAATGCTAGTTGATTCCTTTCCCTCATTAAAGAAAACATTTTTTTAATTAGATTAACTAAAAAAACTAATGAATTTTTTTTATTGGATTAACTCAAAAACCAATAAAAACTATTTTTGATGTGACTCTTAGGGTGTACCTTCTTACCACCTACCTCTTTTTTGAATATGTAACTTTATCTTTATTAATAATTTAGATAATTTCCTATTCATCAAAAAATATAAACCAATGAAACCTTTGTGTACATGGCGCGCCTAATAGAGCAATTTTTTTTAAATTTATGTAACACATCATATGTTCCAACTGAAAAATAAATAAATATAATATAATATAATGAATGGCAATAGATATATAATCAACGCACTTAAGTGTTTTGAGGGAGAATAACCATTTACAAATCTCTATAATCTAGTTAACTTTTAAAATTATTAATAAAAAATTCCCTATAAAAGTAAATTATCACTAGCAGTTTAATTTTTCAATTTAATACATCTATATTAAAGTTGAATGATGAAAGATTAAACACCTCGATATATCTCGACGTAATTTATATATATTAAATTTAAGATATATATGCTAGTAGTAGTCGCAGCGCAACACATAACATGAATTAATATATTATTTTATTATATTATTAGATAAATAATATAATAATAATAATAATATATATCAATTAATTATACTATATTATTTTATTATATTATTAGATAAATAATAATATTTTAGTATATTTTAATATATTCTAGTATATTTTAGTATATTTAAAAAAGAAAAAATAAAAAACCATAACCATAACCATAACCCTAATCCCTATTTGTGATGATAAACCTATTCATGATGATAACCCTAATCCCAATTTAAACTCTAACCCTAACCAAATTACTATATAAATATCATTTATAAACATATCCCTAACCATAACCATAACCATAACCCTAACCCTAACCCTAAGGTTCCCTAACCATAACCCTAACCCTAACCCTAACCATAATCCCTATTTGTAATGATAACCATAACCATAACCTTAACCCTAACCCTAATCCTAACCCTAACCCTAATCCTATTCGTGATGATAAGCCTATTCATGATGATAAATAAATATGTGATGATAAACCTAACCCTAATCCTAACCCTAACACTAACCCTAACCCTAATCCCTATTTGTGACAATAAACCTATTTATGATGATAACCCTAACCCTAACCCTAATCCTATTCATGATAATAAACCTAACCCTAATCCTAACCCTAACCCTAACCCTAATACTATTTATGATGATAATCTTATCCGTGATGATAACCCTAACCCTAACCCTAACACTAACCCTAACTATAATCCCTATTCATGATGATAACGCTAACCATAACCATAACCCTAACCCTAACCCTAATAGTAACCCTAACCCTAATCCTACTCATGATGATAAATGTATTCATGATTATAAACCTAACCCTAATCCTAACACTAACACTAACCCTAAGCCTAAGCCTAATCCCTATTCATGATGATAAACATATTCGTGATGATAACCCCAACCCTAATCCCAATTTTAACTCTAACCCTAACCAAATTACTATAATTTATCATTTATAAACCTCTCCTTAACCTTAACCCTAACCCTAACCCTAATCCCTATTCATGATGATAACCCTAACCCTAACAATAACCCTAACCCTAATCTTATTCGTGATGATAACCCTAACCCTAACCATAACCATAACCATAACCCTAATCCTAACCCTAACCCTAACTATAATCCATATTCATGATGATAAACCTATTCATGATGATAACCCTAACCCTAACCATTTCCATAACCCTAACCCTAACCCTAATCCTAGCCCTAACCCTAATATTAACCCTAACACTAACCCTAGGTAACCCTAATCCTAAGCCTTATCTTATTCGTGATGATAATCCTATTCGTGATGATAAACCTATTCGCGATGATAACCTTAACCCTAACCATAACCATAACCATAACGCTAACCCTAATCCTAACACTAACCCTAACCCTAACCCTAACCTGAATCCCTATTTGTGATGATAACCCCAACCTTAATCTCAATTAAATTAACTCTAACCCTAATCAAATTACTATATTTTATCATTTATAAACCTTTCCTTAACCATAACCCTAACCCTTATCCTAACCCTAACCCTAATCTGTATTCATGATGATAGCCCCAACCCTAATCCCAATTTTAACTCTAACCTATCCCTAACCTTAAACCTAACCCTAACCCTAATCCTTATTCGTACTGATAAACCTATTCGTGATGATAACCCGAAGCCTAACTCTAACCCTAACCCTAACTTAACCCTATTTGTGATGATAACCCTAACCCTAACCCTAACCTTAACCCTATTCATGATGATAAGCCTACTACTAACCCTAACCTTAACCCTAACCCTAACTCTAACCCTATCCCTAACCCTAACACTAACCCTAACCATAACTCTAACCCTAACCCTAACCCTAATCCTATCCCTGACCCTAATCCTATTTGTGATGATAAACCTAACCCTAATTCTATATTCGTGATGATAATCTTATCTGTGATGATAAACATATTCTCGATGATAACCCTAACCATAATCATAATCCTAACCCTAACCCTAACCTTAACCTTAACCATAACCATAACCCTAGCCCTAACCCTAACCCTAACCCTTACCCTAACCTAACACTTACCCTAACCCGAATCCCTATTCATGATGATAACCCCAACCCTAATCCCAATTTTAACTCTAACCCTAACCAAATTACTATATTATATCATTTATAAACCTATCCCTAACCATAACCATAGCTGCTTCAACCCTAGCCTAACTATAACCCTAATCCCTATTCATGATGATAAACCTATTCGTGATGATAAACCCAGCCTTAATCCCAATTTTAACTCTAACCCTAACCAAATTACTATATTTTATCATTTATAAACTTATCCCTAACCATAACCATAACCTTAACCCTAACCCTAACCCTAACCCTAATCTTAATCCATATTCATGACGATAACCCCAACCCTAACCCCTATTCATGATGATAAACCTAAGCCTAAGTCTAACCCTAACCTTAATTCTATTTGTTATGATAATCCTATTCGTGATGATTAACCTATTCACGATGATAACCCTAACCATAATCATAATCCTAACCCTAACCCTAACCCTAACCTTAATCATAACCATAACCATAGCCCTAGCCCTAACCCTAACCCTAACCCTTACCCTTACCCTAACTCGAATCCTTATTCATGATGATAACCCCAACTCTAATCCCAATTTTAGCTCTAACCCTAACCAAATTACTATATTTTATCATTTATAAACCTAATCCCTAACCATAACCATAACCATAACCATAACCCTAACCCTAACCCTAACTGTAACCCTAACCCTAATCCCTATTCATGATGATAAACCTATTTGTGATGATAGCCCCAACCTAATCCCAATTTTAACTCCCCTAACCAAATTACTATATTTTATCATTTATAAACCTATCCTAACCATAACCATAGCCTTAACCCTAACATAGCCAATCCTATTCGATGATAAGCCTATTCATGATGACCTCAGCTATAACCTATTCATGATGATAAACCTATTCGTGATGATAACCCTAACCATAACCCTAACCCGAACCCTAATCCTACTCGTGATGATAAACCTATTCGTAATGATAAACCTAACCCTAATCCTAACCCTAACACTAACCCTAAGCCTAAGCCTATTCTTGATGATAATCCTATTCACAATGATAACCCTAACCCTAACCATAACCATAACCCTAACCCTAACCCTAACCCTAACCCAAATCCTAACCCTAACTCTAAGCTTGATTGAACCCTAATTCTAACACTAATCCTAACCCTATTTGAACCCTAACCTTAGTTGAACCCTAACCGTAATTGAATCCTAACACTTACCATAGTTAAACTCTAATTGAACAATTTAACACTTTAGAACCCTAGTTATAACCCTAATTGAATCCTAGTTGTAACCCTAATTCAACCTTAATTAAACTTTAATTGCACCCAAACCCTAATAAGACTTACCATAATTAAACTCTAATTCAACAGTAAAACCTTTTAACCTTACTCATAACACTGATTGAATCCTAGTTGAAACCCTAACTGAACTGAAACCATAACCCTAACCCTAATAGTAACTCTAATTGAACCCTATACTTGAACCTAACTTATTTTTTAACCTTTGATTTATTTATTTGATTTTTAAATTTATTTTTACTAAACATTTTCAAATCTTTGTAATTTATCTTTGATTTCTTTTTGTGATCAAATATCTTTGATTTGATTTTTTTTGTTTCATCAAATCTCTTTGATTTGAATTTTTTGTTGTTTCATCAAATATCTTTGATTTTGATTTTATTTTTGTTTCATGAAATCTCTTTGATTTTGATTTTTTTGTTTCATCAAATCTCTTTGTTTTGATTTATTGTTTCATCAAATCTCTTTAATTTTTTGTTTCATGAAATATTTTTGATTTTTTTTTTTTTATGAAATCTCTTTGATTTTGATTTTTTGTTTCATCAAATTTTTTTTGATTTATTAGAAAGCAAAAAGTATATTTGAAATTTATTCTAAACAAATAAATTTAAAATATTTCTTTGGCTCTTAATTTTCTAAAATTTAGAAACTTTTTTTTATTTCAAATTTAAAAACTACTTTTATATGAAATAGTAAATTTAGAATATTTCTTTCTTGCACTTGATTTTCTAAAATTTAGAAACTTTTTTGTTAAAGTCTAATTTAAAAACTTCTTTTATATGAAATAATAAACTTAGAATATTTCTTGTACACTTAATTTTCTAAAATTTAGAAGAAAAAAAATTATATATTTAATTTTAAAACTACTTTTATATGAAATAGTAAATTTAAAATATTTCTTTTGCACCTAATTTTCTACTTTTCTATGTTTTAGTAAATTTAGAAAAAAAATTAAGTCTAATTTAAAAACTTCTTTTATATGAAATAAATTTAGAATATTTCTTCATAGGTTAATTAATTAAAAATTTAGAATATATTTTTCTTGCACTTTATTTTCTAAAATTTAGAAAAAAAAAAATTAAATCTAATTTAAAAACTTCTTCTATATGAAATAATAAACTTAGATTCTTTTACACTTAATTTTTTGAAAATTTAAAAACTTGTTTTATATATTTGATTTTAAAACTACTTTTATATGAAATAGTAACATAAAATTTGAAATTGTAACTCCTCCTCCAATACAGAGTCCATTGCTAACAACAATCTTTAAGAGAGCTGGTACTTGAGGTATATCAACAATCGCATCAAAGAAGTATTCGAGATAAATCCCAAATGATGTATTTCCTCTGACCATTTTCACAGTTCTTTGATTTCTATAAGCCGTCAGAACATAATATAAATCTTCCAAAGAAAGAACCCATATCTAGGTAATCCCTATTTTTGAAAGTAAAAGCCTTTTTACTGAGTTTCTGGGAATTTCCCTTATCCCAAATATCCTCCATGTCAAACTCTAATTTCAGACAACTACTTCTTTTATCTGCTTGATTGCAGTTTCTATCATTTGCACATGCAAATGTCTGAAAAGCATCCAATAAGGGGCGATATCCAGTACACCTACAGATAATGTATTCGTGTCAAATATAATAAAATAATGTTTTTCTATGGAGATGAAGTTTTCATATCAGTAGTATTTTGAACATTGCCATTATACCTGCACAGATTGCCATCAATTTGGTCTTCAACTTCTCATGATGACGGATTTGGATTTTTCTTTAGCAAGCCATTCATTACCTGGAGAGTACATAAATATGCCAAATAAACCTCAACGAAATTTATATGCCGTAGAAATAAAAACAATTTGTGCATATTCAATTAAATTTGCTATTGTCTACTCTTAGAAAGGAATACAATTGAGGCATTATTTTGTCTCTACTTGTATATATATTGTGAAATCAGTTTGTATCATATAAAAGTACTTATGTCCACAAATTTTCTCTGAAACCGATGGAAGAAAAAGCTTCTTGGATAATGAGGGTTCACCCACTTGGCATTTATCTTTCCTACACAGACTCGACCTTGGGATTTCTACAAAACTCAAGCAGGAGAGTCAAACACAAAGCAAGTGAAAGCAAAATTATAAAAATATTAAAATACTATATAATATCTGACCTAGTTGTTAGGTTAGCCGTCAGGTAATAGGGATAAGCTCTAGCCACCCATGGCTGCACCAATTGTTGGGCGCAGAAATCGTAAGTCTCGAGCCGAGTTCGAATGCAGGCAGGCGTGCTAGATCGGGGGTTCGATCTCCAACTGTGGATTCCCATAGAACACACCAAAAAACACTTGAATTGATCAACCTGGAATTGCAGGGAAAAAGGAACTACACCGGTTATGTTGCAAGTATCACTATCATAGATGTCACAGGCTGTGGCTCCAGTTACTGCGAAATTCACTCCATGTCAATACTGTGCCTCAATGTTCTTGAAATATGGATCGAGGAATGGGAGACCCATATCAAAAGCTGTCAAATTAGAATCAAAGTATTAAAACAATAAAAAGATAAAAACTTTTTCCCTTCCATAACACCACCATTCTCTAAGAGATCTGATTGTACAGACACAAATTTGAGACAAAAATTTAAACAATTTTTCGAAAACTAAGCACAGAAAAGATCTTATTATAGCGGTGACAATTACCAAGAAAATCGACAATGAGACAACCATCAGAAAAACGGGCAGCAGGAGCACCACAGAAGGTATACCCAAATGGTAGCTTCTCTGATAGAGATCTGAAGGGAAATGCCTCTTCCACATTTCCAGTGTCACTGTATGAGTCTCCAACACAAACAATGCCGACGGCCCTGCTGCTGCTCTGCAAGGCAATAATAGCAATACCATCCATAACATCATCATTTTTTAGATGTGTTTCCCTACCCGAAATTCTATGAGAACACCATTGTCAAGCTGATACGAAGTTAGAAGAATATGTTAGCATAAATTAGACGTAGATTCCTCGGCACAAACCATCCGACACGGCCGACCAAGCTTCGTATCCTCTGTTCTGGCAAGCTTCGTATCCTTCAAAATTCTTCTTCTTTATAATTTCTTCCCTGATGTCTTTTTCCACTCCCATCGGCAGACCCTTCCACTTCCATTGGAAGATGAAGCATTTGTAACGGTTTTCCTTTCTTTTTTATGTACTCAGGTCTTTTGATTCCATGTTGTGACTGATAGAACGCATCTCGGCATAATAACGGTTTTCCTTTCTTTATGTACTTAGATTTTTTGATCCCCTACTGTGATTGATAGAACACCTCTCGGCATAATAAATATGATAAACATCTCAATTAGAACAGCTCCATGTGTCCCCTCTAACCGCCTACAAAATATTCCCGCTGGAAACACCTTTCTTTACGACAAACTGAGCGATGCAACAAGTTTATAAAAACATGGGTATTCAAATTCCTTCGTAAAATTTGGGTTGCACAGAAACAACTCCGAAAAATTAAAAAAGCCATGCCTCTCAAACCCATAAATTTCTGCAGATAAAGGGGCACGCAAAGATTACGGTGAAATTATTTCTCCCATTACTTATCACAAGCAAACAAAAATAAAGGCAGTGGAGTATGAATCGTAATGAATAGGAAATAGAGACACTTTTCTTTGCGGTTCGTCACAAAGGCAACAAATCGCTGGCCACCTGGCTTAAAATAGTAGGGGAAAGTTCAAAACGGACGAATTCATTAAGTTTGAATTATTACTATTATTGCTCAAGGATTAGGATTGAACACAATCTTCAATCTAAGTGATTGCATACGAGAGTGAATTTATTATCTAAAGACTATGTGACAAAATAGTGGACATTCTAGTTCTTTCTTCGCATTTTGATTTATTTGAAATGCTTGATTTATTAGATGTCAAAGTCATTTTCCATAACTTAAGGGTTAATTGGAGACATTTCATAACTTGCAAAAGGAAGGGGTCGATTAGAGGTGTTGTTAAAGGTTATTGTTTACACTTTTGATCATTTTGTGTCAATTTTTGTTCTTAATGCTACTATATTTTAATTCATAATAGAAATACATTAAATTTAACATATAGAATCATGTGTATATGTTTAGAAAAAACTACTTAAATTATAGTCACTACAAGATCATTATTCAACACCCAAAAAAGCTAAAGTCTAAGGATTGTATTTAGTATAATTTGTTAGAAAATAAAATGTGAATACTATTTCATTAGACACAATGAGCCAAAGATGTTTGATAGGTAGTAGAATTCCTATTTATATATAATGATAAACTTTAAGATCTTGCAAGTTAGATAATCATATTTTTAGAAGCATAGTATAGAGAAGAGAATACATTCAATTATAAGGAATATGTTAGATGAGTACTAAAGATGGCATAAACATGAATAATGATGTTGTTAGAAGAGGTAGTTAAAGCTTTGAGTTATATGTTGCACAAGTACTAAAGATGGAACAAATGCGAATAATAGGGTTGTTAGAAGATGCTTAACTTCACATAATCATGGTATTTTTCTTCTCAAATCAATGTTTAATGAGGATCATTTTGCAATAATTGGTGTGCCTATGAGATGTAATTTGTTATATATAAATCACAAATAAGGGTCATAAAATGGAGCACAAGACCTAACAAGCATAGATGATAAGTAATCATCATGGTTGAAAATTCTTCAATTGTCTGCTTGAAAACTAGAAAATATAGAGAACCAATGACATGTTAACACCTATGTGTCAAGATAAGTGCAAAATATCATGGTAGTTTCATTGTTAATGGGTCAAGATAGTGCTAAAATAATATTATTCCTCAAAGAGTTTTATTTATAAGAGTTTATTTGTATTTGGAGGGAGGCATATGTTAAAATAAAATATGTGAAAAATTTCCTACTTAATTCTATGAGCAGAGAGATACACATTATCAAATTGATATAGATTTTAGTAGCATCCCAACATATAGTAATAATGTTACTGAAATAAGCAAGAATAGAAGACGAGTGGAAAAATCCATAAAAGAGTATGAAACCAATATACACCATCAATATACATTTAGATAAACTAGTTAAATTGTAGAACTACTAGAGGACCATTAGTAGGCATAAAAAATATAATCATTTCAATTTTAAGGACTCTCGCCAGTACAAGTTGTTAGACAATAAAATGTAAAGACTATTTCATTAGACATGATGAACCAAAGATATCTGGCAAGGTAGCTAAAATTCTTCCTAATTCTTTGAGGAATATGTTGGATAAGTACTAAAAATGACAAATTGAACAATAGGGTTGTTAGGAGACACTTAACATCACATAATCATGGTATTTTTCGTTCCCAAATGAATGTTCAATGAGGATCACATGCTACAAGGGTTGGTGGGCTTGTGAAATATGACTTCTTATTCATAAGTCACAAATAAGGCTTGTCAAATGGAGCACACGACCTAACAAGCAAAAATGATTAATAGTAATCATGGTTGAATATTCTTCAATTGTGTGCTTGAAAATTAGAAAATATAGATATTTAATGTCATGTTGACATCTATGTGTTGAAAAACACAAAAGATCATTGTAGTTATGACATCATATAAGTTGGAGGAATGCATTGTTAATGGGTCAAGATAGTGTTAAAATAATATTATTGCTTAAACAATTTTATTTATAGGAAGTTATTTGTATTTGGAGGAGACATAGATTAAAAAAAATTGCTAAGCATTCCTACTTAATCCTATGAGAAGAGAGTTATAGATTTTAATAGCATCCCAACATATAGTAACATTATTAAAATGAATAAGAATAAAAGAAAAATGGAAACACCCACAAAAGAGAATGACACTAATATGATCTAGAACACCCATATAAAAATAAATAAAACCCAATCTCCAAAACAATAAAAATAATATATCATTAACAATTATAAAATACAATACAATTGAATCAACACTCAATTCTAAGACAATTCTAATAACATAATGCTACATATAGTCTTCATCCCAAGCCCTATATACATATAGACCAAAAAGATCCAGAAAACCACGAACAGGCTCAAAACCATGAGCCAGCGAGCTAGAGATGATTCTTGTAAACGAAGCATTGCAATTGACTAGAGCTCAAGGGTCGTTGCCCACTGGACTAATCCTCCGAATCCTCGGGGTCTCTCCATTTCAACCCATTTTCCATTCTCTGTCTCAAATATATAACAACCCATCACCTTATCGATGTCAGAACCGCTGACAAATATTTTACCGCGTGCCATCGTAGAGCAACAAGTAACTGTTATTCCTTGCGGCATGCTCCCTTCTTCAACCCAATCATTATCTTTCTCATTATACCGCATCACTCCTTGCTTGCCAAAGGAATAAAGGCCACCACCAGAAGCTGCACACCACCGAGGACAGTTCCCCATTTTCCACATATTTTCCACCCAACTCCAAGTGCATGTCTGTGGATTAAAGACTTCTCCACTGCTCAGAAATCGTCCCTGCGCCGCGTTTCATACCCGCTTATAACTACCAATTTGCCGTCCATAAAAAATGCCCCACACTCGTCCCGGGCTTTGCTCATCGGCGGTACACTCTCCCATGCGTCTTTCTCCACGTCGTAAGCCTCCACTGAACTCAGAGCGTTTTTCTCCTCGTCGTGGCCTCCGGCAATGTAGACAATTCCTTGATCGGAAACGCAGCAGCCGAAGAAAGATCGAAGCGTAGGCATGTCGGCCCCGCGGGTCCACCGTCCGGCCAGAACATCGTAAATGAAAAGGCAATTGAGTGCCCGCATGTTGGAGGGATGCCATCCGCCAATCGCTATCAATTTTCCCCTCACCGAAACGAGCCGACTGAAGAGCGGAATGGAGGTGGGAAATTGGGGGATGGGAGGAATTGTGGCGCAGGCGCCTCGGAAATGATCGTATGTAGTTATTCCATAATCTGGCGCACTTTTCTGCTGCTTAGCCTGAAGCAGAAAGATGCACTCTTCAGAGGTCCCTCTAGCTTTTCTTTGGTGGTAAAACCAGGGATTATTGAGTAGACATCTCCAGCTTCTGCACACACTCTTAAGGTTGCAGTGTGAAGTGTACGGCACTCTCACCAAGCAATCTGCAGCAATTTCCTCAGGAATGAGCTCCATCTCCGTCTCCATCTCTCACCCCCCTAATCTTAAGATATAAGTAGACTATACGCTGCGTAACGTAGATCCGGTCAAATGCGTGTTTCCAGGAGCGGATGTTTCAATTTTTATTGTTTTTGGATTAATTAGAAGAAAGCTTCCCGAACCGTTGCCGTCGTCGAAGGCTTTCGAATCCAAATTCTCGTTGAGTTTTAGAGACTCGTAAATGTCATTGACATTCGCATTTAAATCTCATTTGATATTAGCTTTTTGTGTTGACATTAGCATATCGTGTTTTGTAAGGCTCACATTGAAAGGTCTCTATTATTATTATAAGTGAGAGGTCATGTCAAAGAAACAATCCATCCTACCTTATACATGGCCGACTTGGCCATAAGCGATTGATTACTGTTTATTCTACTGACAGATGTTGCCGACTAAAATTCCATAAAGCATTGTATCGGTCACATGATGCAACGTGTATCGAGGATATTGGAAGTGTACATGAAATGATTGATCTATATAAATATTTATAACTAGCAATTGCACCTTAGTTTGCAATGGGTAAGTCGAAGAGGTGTGGAAGGTCAATTAGGCAATATTCTGGTCTTTTTTTTGGAATACATTTGTGTAATAGAAGAGATCAATTGGTAAACCTCTGAAATAGGAATCAAACACTATAGGAGATCATATGAGTCAATATAGTGTTAGAGATATTTTGACAAACTATGTTATTGACTACATATCCCTCCTAATAAATTTTGTCCTAATGGGTTTTTATTGAGGCTTAACCATAGCTTGCATTCTTCTAGATCCGTAGTTTTTTAAACCAACATGGTTGTAGTATATTTATTTGAATTGGATTTGCAAGCATTCAACTATTTTTACTGGATAAGTACAATTTAATTCTTTGTTAGAATAAATTAATAAAATCTACAGTAGGATATGTCATTTCTTCTTTTCTTCATATGGTCAATTTTATACAACTAGCTCCTTAATAATCTGAACTCTGATATAACACCACTTGCATGTTGTCTATATACAAAAAATGTTTGCAATGAAATTCTCCTAATATTATAAGCATACAACAACCAAGCTTCAAGAAAAATGGCTTTAACTGAATTTTTTACATAATACAAAAATACAAGAGGATTAATTTTTGGATCACATATATGCTCACCCACCAATCTGCAGACTGGAGGAATTACTGTTTCATTGAAATGAGTGAAAAGGCACATAATCCAAATACTTAGTTGAAAAAGGTTTTAGGTGTGGAAATGTTATGTCTAGCCATGGCTTAGCCTGCCCATTGTAATGGATTACATCAGCTTGTTGTATATCATCAAGATTAGTTTTAGATTGATATTTTAATCCCAACATATGTCAAATAGGATTGATGAGATGAACATGACTATTGAAATTGATTAATGCTAGAGGTAATGTTCCAAATCACCAAAGAGTAAAATTAGATTCGAGATTCTGTAAAAGAAAACTGAGATTCCATAGTAAGAGCTCTGCTACATATGAATGCCATACAAGTATCAAATAATGACTCATTATATTTACCTTTTTGATCCAGTAATGATAAGCTTCCTTGATATTTGTCCTTAATATAAATGTGAACAACACAATTAACCAAGCCATTATCTTATAGGAATCTATATATTATCTAAGTACTGGATAAGAAGATTTTCCCTATTTTGAATATAAATGTATGAAGTAGTATCTTATTTTTGAATGAATGCGATAACATGAAAAGGATAGTAAACAATATCTTCAAGTTTGTTTTAATTTTCTCATTAAAACTATGAATGGTAACCAATGCAGAGTATACAATAGTAATTAATTTTCTTACGAGAGTGTTGTACATTGATGATTTTTTGTATTTTAAATCGAAAAGAAAAAAAGTCCTTTGCAAATGATTACTTTTCATTTACCACATATGTCAGACAAGCTGCATACATAAAGTAATAGTATTATTGAAGTTTAAAATCTTAGTAATTGTTGCTCTATTTTTTTTATGTTTATATCTGTTACATAACAACTATCTATTTTCTTATAATATGGTGTATGCATAGTTAAAAGAATGTATTCAACTTTTTCAAACATTTATGGTGGATAACAGAGATACCTTATTACATTCATCTTGAAATTCCAATCTTGATTAATGCTTTTGCATTTGTAATTTCTTTGTATCTTTTTTTCTATAAACCTCTTTGTTTGGAACAAATTTTCAACGAAAGTATACTTTGTTTGGAACTCTGGATTTTTTGTTGGATTGGACATGGGTGGAGTCATTGTTGGTAGTAGGAGAGCAAGGATATCTGGCACATGTATTTACTTTCTACCCTTATGTACACAATACAGTATATAACAGTAAGCAGGGAAGCTGAGTTACTATGATAATTAAGGTAACACCCTGCACTGTGTTTGTAGGTTCTTAAGAGTAAAAAACGATGTTGGTAGAAAGAGAATACTAACATATGATTGGTAGAAGCCATCATTTACTTTGACTCTCGTTTCACCTAGTATAAAGCAACAACTTCTAATCTTAACAGAACAATCCATGTTAAATTCCTGTGGAATTAGAAAAAGCATTTGATTTAGGGATGAAATGCCTATGGAATTGGGCAAAGTACATTATTTTTGTGCTAGTCTGACAAAATTCTCAATTCTCTTATTGTTAGTTACATTTTTTAGATAAGAGGTATATAGCACATGATGGAAAATCAACACCATCATAGAATACATGTTAAAGGGTGCATGAATCCTCAATTGTTTTGTTGTTATTTTAAGGGTTTTGAAGGGCACATTCATAGGATTCAATCCATGTAGACACAATTGAATTGTTTTACAATACCAAGTACAACACTTTAAGTCGTGCAACATCTAGGAAGCTGGAAATAAGTTGTTATTTAGGATTAAGCTGACAATAATAAATTTTAACTCCTTATAAATGCAAGCGCACATTAAATTATGAATAATGAAAAAATAAAAAATAAATCAACCCAAAAATTCAAACTAGTAAGAGAAATTTCCTATCAATTGGAATTTTTCTAACTAGACACAGGCTTTGCAACTTCCAAAAAGAAGAATAAGTGTTGACTATTGGTTAAGCTGAGCAAGAATAGAATGACAAGTAACAGAATATCCATCCTCTCTCACCTTTCACTTTAGATGTGAAATTATGAAGTGTTTGTGCTTGCATTCAACCCTGACTTTATAGACCATGCAAATTAAATATGTTTCTTAAAATTCTATGTTTTATCTATTCCAATTTACCATTGCAAGTTTGTGATGTGACTCAGATTCTTAAACTTTTAGTTAACTTGGATTCTAATTTTACTTATAATCAAAGTTTAACCTTCATCAAACATACTTTGCAAGTTTCTTTCTTGCCACTCCAAAGCATTCCTAATTTCCTGATGTTTTAGTTTAACTCTTGAAAGATGTAAAGTTTTTTCAAACCGATTTAAACTTCACTAAAGTTTTCTATGGCAATTTATATGATTTTATATTTCATTTAACTAATACGTCTTAACTTATTATTAAATGTGGATTCTTGAAATAGTGATTTCCCCAATTTTAGACACCCAACACGCCAATCTTGGTCTAGTGTTGATATACTCAAAAGAATAGTTGTTCGTCAAACGAGATAACAATCCAAATGTTTATTATTTGGGTGTAGGATATTGATATAAATATTATTGTAATGGATAAATAAATTGGAAATTATATAGCCTTATCATGTTGCTTCAAAATGCCTGTGAGCGGGAAATGGTTCCCATGTAGATGAGCATAACAAAGACAAATTGAATGGGGCACTAGACGACAAAGAGGAAGAAAATTGGCTTAATATATGGTTCAAGTTCTGTCAAAAAGCTTTTGAGGCATGTTAAGAAGCTGCGGCTGGCTCCTCTGTTGCCAAGGGTTCTTCAAGGTTTGCAACAGAGCAAAATAATCCAGATAATTTTTTTCTTCTTTTGTATTGCCTTGTAACAGGGGTTGGAGCGTGACTTCCTTCTCCCTATGTGTGCAAGAGTCGAATGATATAGAGAGCCAAATGTCAAAAGCTTTCATACTCATATGAATACAACATACCAGAACAAAAATATTTGTGAATTTGCCAGAGGAGAATATCAGAACAAAATAAATAAATCTACATAAATTTTCAAAATATACAAAAATTTCTATATTCTCTGCACACACAACTGTACAAGATGTCAAACATAGCAGCACACACAAGTGTAAAAGAATACCTTGTTCACTAAAAGAGAGAAGGGTTTGCACGTAGTGGCAGAATGTGTGAGCTTTGCCATGGATTTTTTGTGGTTTTGCAGGAGGAAAAAAATCTGCACAACATAGATAAGTATGACGATAATATCTACACAGGTTAGATGAAAGAAATAATAAATATGCACACAATAAGAAGTAGTTAAATGTGCAAGAAGGGCGTATTTGACTGTAACAGAACACCATTCTATGATATTTATTTACCAGTTACGTGATAAATGGGAAGTAATAATGTAGACAACAGTGCACTATCAAAAAAATGTCGATGAAAATTTGCGTGATAAATAGCAAGTAATAATGCAGACGACAGTGCGCTGTCAAAAAAATGCCAGCGAAATGAATATAAATCTCTTTGGAGCAAATAAAATGGGTAAAGGATTTTAATGGCTCGCCACATAAAATAGTGATAGTGTTCAAAACAATCACAAATATTATATAAAATTAGCTCTATTGATAAATTTTACAGAGAGATTTCAGCTTCCTCATACAGAGATGAAAAAGAAGATTTATAAAAAAACCAAAAATTCAGCGTATGGCACATTATCTAAGGCGGTTGATAACTTAAACTTGATGATTAAAATTGATCAATAAGTGAAAGTTGTTAAAAACTATATAGCAAGCAGTTAATTATTGAAGTCATCATGCAAAGATACTATTATTTTCTCACAGAACTGCAGAAACATAAATCACTGGATCAAATAGTCTGTATTTAGCCTCAAAAAAATTGGTAATCTTATTAAATTTAAGAGAAGTTTGTGTGAAAATTCTATTGCAGTTACTGATTATTAATCTCCTATCTAATACATAGATTATTTGACTCTGAAAATTAATTCTTAGCAAATATCGAAAAATAACACAACTGCAACTTCACCAATAAAAACTCACAGAAATAGAGAAGAAAACATTCACAATAATGAACACAATATTTTTGGACAAATTGTCCGTGGAAAAACCTCGAAGGGAAAACCACTACTACAGATGAGGAATTATATTAAACTTCAGCAAATTAAGGAATACAAAACTGCTTGCCTCTTACTGGCAGAGCTCTGGCAATATTCTTCTCCGGAAATTCTTCCCTCAATTTCTCCTACTGAAATTCCACAGCTACTATCCCCAATGCTAACACTGCGCCCTTGCTAACACTGCAAGACTATTTGCTCTCACTACAAATTTACTTGCTATCACTGCAAGTCTTTCTCAACTCTATACTTGTGTGTTCTTCAAATGCCCATTGATCCCCTTTTATACTTTACTCATTGGAAAACCAATGGCCATGATTTAATCTCAATCAATGGCTAAGATTAAATAGACTCTAAAAACCCTAACTAACTGGATTCTAGAAGTCTCTAGAGGAAACAATTATTTAATTACATAATTATCTAGACAACTCAGCCCTTTCTAGAAGTCTCTAGAAAATAATTAAATAATTAAATAAACACGTCTTGGGAATGGAGACACATGTCCAAGCTACATAAAAATCAACACTCCCTCTTAGCGAGGAAGGTGTTCTGCATGACACCCAACCTATCTCTGAAAAAGATGAATTTTGCCTTCCCCAATGCCTTGGTCAAAATGTCTGCTACCTGCTGATCTGTAGGTATATACTGTAGCTGAACAATCCCGTGCTGTACACAATCTCTGATGAAAAGATATCTGATGTCTATATGCTTAGACCTATCATGAAACACTGGATTCTCATACAACTTGATGCAATTCTGATTGTCACAATGTATCACCGTAGTCTCAACCCTCTGACCAAACAAGGCCACTAGCAACTTCCGAAGCCATATCGCCTCACATGTCGCCATGCTAGCTGCTATGTATTATGCCTCTGCAGAACTCAAAGCCACAGACTTCTGCTTCCTGCTCTACCAAGAGACAACTCCTGATCCCAAGCTAAAGCAACACCCTGAAGTGCTTTTCCTGTCTGTTGTACTGCCTGCCCAATCTGCGTCAGTTTAGCCTATCAACCTGATACCATCACCTCGAGTATATCTGATCCCATACTCGATTGTACCATGCAAATACCGCAACACATGCTTTGCCGCCGTCCAATGCACTCTCTTCGACTCCACCATGAACTGACTAAGAGAGTTTACTGCAAAGGATATATCTGGCCTAGTGTTGACCAAATACATGAGAGACCCAATCAACTGCCTGTATAAGGTGGGGTCTACATCCTTCTCCCTGGATGTCTCTACTGTTGGAGTGCACGTTTACTTTGCTGCATGCTCTTAAGTCCAACTTTGCATTTAGTGCAGTAGGCGCATTATTGTTTTTGGTCTGTGCATTGATGGAGGATGGTCACCTGCTTTCCTTTTTCATCACCTGCTCTGCTGACCTTCTCTACTGCGCATTACCATTTTGGACGGCTCCTTGTCTGTCTCTTGCTCTATTTAACAGGGCTTTGTATATTGTAAATTCATTCTTGATTAATGCAAATCATCGACTGGTTCATGTGAAGGGTTCTTTGTCTGCAGATCAAGATTCTGGATGCTCTATCATGGTATCAGAGCAGCTAATTTGCAACACCTTCCGTGCATTTGTTTTTACACCAGTTAATATTTGTGTCTTCGTTGCTGGGTCTGGCTGGAGGCAAAGGAGGTTGACGGTCTGGCTCTGGCCTCTTGATGCAGAGACGACGTTTTGTTGCATGAGATGAAGGCGTCACGTTTTTTGTAGCCTCTCTGCATTGGCCTATAGCTAATACAATATTAATAGTGATGCTCTTGTGCTTCAAGGAACATAAGCGCTTCCTCCCAGCATCATAAGTGACGAATTTGGCATAGGATCAATTGAAGATTGTTGCTCTCCCAGTGCTTTTGGTTGCAGCTCGGGTTCGGCTCTGTTTGCCACCCTTTCCGTGATCCTGGCTGTTGGACGTTCGTGGCTGCGCTGCAGAGCTTTCTTCATGGTTTTTTTTCTTTCTGCTGCCGCAGCTACGTTTGTGTCTTTCGGGCCCCTGTCTACGTTTTTTTGCGTCGGCTCCTGCTCGTGACTTCCTTCGTTCCAGCTCCCGGTGTTGACTGCGGCCGACGCGGGGTCCTCTGTCGTCTCTTTCGGCCACAGCCCGGACTTCTTTTTCTTTGTCGGTCGTTTGGTGTTCCTCGGGCTCCAGCATTTCGTTGTGGTCCGGCTCGTCGCCACCTCTGTCACCCATTTTTTCCACCTTAAAGCAGCCTCTCCTCCGTCGCTGTGTTGCGCCCTTCCACCGCCTGGTTCGTGATGCTCCCGTGCCGTGTGAACTGTCTGCGCCGCTTCGTTGAGGTTTTTGCCGCCGCCGCCGAGTGCCTCTTCTGCCGCCGCCGCCGCTCCTCTTTCAATCGACGTGGTCTCTAATGATTTTGTTGGGGATGAAAGGTCAAGTATCTGCGATTCTAAGGCCAGTATAGCATTGAGCCCTCAACTTGTGAAGTTGGTCTCATGGTATGACAATGAATGGGGATACAGCAACCGGGTTGTGGATTTGATTTCACACATGGCATTTGTTGGTTCCTGCAAATGAAATCTGCTGTAATTTTAAGCATTTCAATTATTGTTTGAGAACCTTTTAGTAAAGGTTTATCTAGAGAAATAATCCATAGTTGAGTACCCAGAAAGCTGAGGAATAGGGTTGTATTTTGCATTTTAGTCCTTTGAGTGCCCTTGTATATCATGTCGGACTCTAGGATTGAATTGCTCACTCCACACAACTATCACACATGGAAGCTCAAAATGTCACAATTGTTGCAATCTCGTGGTCTATGGCAATTGTTGGATGCCGACCAACCTGAATTCACAAAAATATTTGAGCTATTTGTTCATAGAAACAAAATGGATGAGGCTAAAGGACTCATAGGTTTGCATGTGTCTGATAATTTGTTATTTCATATTGCTGAATGTAAAACACCTAAAGATGTGTGGGATAAGCTTGCAGAATTGTATGGTAAGGTCAATCAGTTTAGGATCTTACAGCTTGAAGCCGATCTCACTTCTCTCTCTCCAGATGTTTTTCCTTCTATTCAGGATTTCCTTGCACAGTTCAAATTGATTTTGTCTCAATTAAAAGGATGTGGTCATGCCAAAGATGATAAGGAGTGTATTTTCTTGATCCTGTCTAAGCTTAGAGGTCCCTTTCAAGTGTTTGCCTCTACCTTCTATTCTACTATGGATGCCATGGGGGACGATCATAAGATGCCTACTTTTGAGGAGTTTTGTGATCGATTGACTAGGGAGCAGGCCAAGTTGATTCAGATGGATGCTCTTCCTAAGAGTCATGCTTTAATGGCTCAATCTTCCAAGGGCAAGGGTAAGAATAAGAAGAAGCCTAAGATAGATTCATCTTCAGGTGGTGAGACTCCCTCCAAGCCTAAGGTGAAGACTGATCAGAAGAATAATCTTTCACCTCCTCCTCCTTCTAACTCGGGCGAGTCATCTTCCAAGTCTAAGAAGAAGAAGGAGAACTGTTCATTCTGTGGAAAATCTGGGCATAATGATACACATTGTTTTGCAAGGCTAGCAGCATTAGAGGAAGCCATGAGGAAGCATAATCTTGCCATGCCTAAGTCTTCTTCTTCGGGAAAAGGGCAAGCCCTCTCAGCTACAGCCTTGTCCTCTACTAGTTCTAGTTGGATTCTTGATTCTGGTGCTTCTCATCACATGACTCATACTGAGGCTCTTCTTGATTCTCTTTCTGATAGTCTTACTTCACATATTGCTGTTGGGAACTCTTCTCAAATTCCAGTTTTGGGAACAGGCTCAGTTCATATGCAAGATGGTAGCATTGATGATGTTCTTGTTCCTGATATTTCCCAGAATCTGCTTTCTGTCTATCAAATTTGTAATCATGGTGATGGAAGGCTTGTTGAGTTCTCTCCTACTGATGTGACTATTCGAGAGATGCAGGATCCTGAGAAGGTCATTGCTACAGGAACAGTTGACCGTGCGGCCTGTTTGTATAGGTTTGATGGATTTGAGTCTTCATCAGGATCATCCCTTATTGCTCATGCAGATTCTACAAGCAAGCTTTGGCATGAACGGTTTGGGCACCTGAATTACAGATATCTTCAACAGATGAGCACACAAAATTTGGTAATTGGTCTACCTCAGATCTCTTGTTCAGATGGAGTTTGTCAAGGTTGTGTGCTTGGCAAGCATCATAGGGATCCTTTTCCTAAGGGTATGGCCACACGTGCTTCGGCACCCCTTGAGTTGGTGCATAGTGACCTCATGTCATTCCCCACTCCTTCTTTTTCAGGGGCCAAGTATGTGCTCACCTTCATTGATGATTTTTCTAGGCGCACTTGGGTGTATTTTTTGAAGTACAAGGATGAGGTTCTTCGACATTTCATGACCTTCCTTGCATTTGTGGAGAAGCAGTCAGGACATTCCCTTCAGAAGATTCGCACAGATAATGGGGGGGAGTATGTCAATCAGGCGTTTCAAGAATTTTGTTGTACTAAGGGTATTCTTCATCAACACACAGTGCCATACACTCCTCAACAGAATGGTGTAGCCGAGCGGAAGAATAGAACTTTACGGGAGATGGCCAATTGTATGCTACAATCTAGATCCATGGCTCCCGCATTTTGGGCAGAGGCTGTCAATTGTGCCAACTACATTCAGAATCGTATGCCCCATAAGGCAGTGCAGAATATGACTCCCGAGGAGGCTTGGTCTCATGTCAAGCCCAAGGTTTCCTACTTTTGAGTATTTGGGAGTGATGCATGGGCATTCATTCCAGATGGTAGGCGCAAGGCAATGGAGAAGAAAAGTCAACGGTTCATTTTTGTTGGCTATTGTGAGGATGTGAAGGGTTATCGGTTGTTTGATCCTGTCACTCGAGAGGTTCATTTTCGTCGTGATGTTCAATTTGATGAGTCTTTCACTTCGAAGGATTCTCCATCACAAGCCTCTCCCTCTCTTCTTCCTAGTTCTTCTTCAGAGGATGTTGTGCTTCCAGATGATGATGATGATGCTTGTAATGATGTTGTTCCTGATGATGGTATCAATCTTGTTGTTGATATTACTCCATCTTCTCCTTCTCCTCCACCTGCACCCCGTCGACCTTTATGGGCTCGTACACTTCTTGAGGATGCTGGTTCCCTTGTGGGTGATCCCATAGCTACACGTTCCACTCGTTCCCGCATTTCAGGTAGCAGTCTTTTGAGTCATGCAGTGTGTACTGATCCTCAGAAGTTTTCAAATGCTTCGGGTGTTCCGGAATGGGATAATGCTATGATAGAGGAGTATTCTTCTTTGATGAAGAATCATACTTGGGATTTGGTTTCTCTTCCTAAAGGAAGAAAGTTGGTTCGATGCAAGTGGTTGTATCGTACCAAGTTTGCATCCGATGGTTCTATTGATAAGTATAAGGCTCGTCTAGTGGCTAAGGGCTTTTCTCAGGTTGAGGGTATTGACTATTCCGAGACCTTTGCTCCTGTAGCAAAGATGGATTCCATACGCCTTGTGCTTTCTATTGCTGCATCTAAGGGTTGGTCAGTGTATCAGATGGATGTGAAGAGTGCTTTCTTGCATGGTGATCTTCATGAGGAGATCTATATGGAGCAGCCACCTGGCTTTGTGCAAGACCCTTCACTTGTTTGCAGGCTCCGACGTTCATTGTATGGTCTCAAACAGGCTCCTAGAGCTTGGTATGAGAAGATGGATAGTTTCTTGCTTGTTTTTGGATTCATTCGATGTCACTCCGATCCTACAGTTTACATTCAACGACATGGGGGGATCTTCTCATTCTTGTTCTTTATGTGGATGACTTGATTCTTACAGGGAGTTCTAGTGCCATGATTGAGGATACTAAGCATGCTTTGATGGAGCGTTTTGATATGACAGATCTTGGTTCGTTGCATTACTTCCTTGGTCTTCAAATCCATCAATCTTCTACTGGTATTTCTATCTTCCAGCAGAAGTATGCTCTTGATTTGCTTCAGAGGTTTGGGATGGCTGACTGCAAGCCAGCCCCTACTCCTTTTCAGTCAGGTGTCGTATTGTCCACTAGTTGCACTACTCCATCTGTTGATGCTACTTTGTATCGGCAACTGGTCGGCAGCCTTTTGTACTTAACACATAGTCGTCCTGATATTTCCTTTGTAGTTTTTCTTGTCTCTCGTTTCTCTCAAGATCCTCATGAGAGTCATTGGAAGGCAGCCAAGCGTATCTTACGGTACCTTCAGGGCACTACACATTTTGGCATTCACTATACATCTGGTGCTACTGACATTGTGGGCTTCACTGACTCAGATTGGGCCGGTGATGTTGATGATCGAAAGTCTACTTCTGGCTTTGTATTCTGTCTTGGTTCTGGTCCGGTTGCTTGGTCTTGCAAGAAGCAAACTGCAATTGCCTTATCATCAACCGAGGCTGAGTATCGAGGAGCTGTCTTGGCTAGCCAAGAGGTTCTTTGGCTTCGACAGTTGATGGCCGAGTTTGGCTTTCCTATTGATCATCCCACTATTCTTTGGTGTGATAACCAGAGTGCTATCCATATTTCTCGCAACCCAGTGGAGCATCAACGCACCAAGCATATTGAGATCCACATGCACTTCATTTGGCAGCTCATTCAGGATGGTGTTCTTGTTTTGGATTATTTGCCTATGGAGCAGCAGGTTGCAGACATCTTCACTAAACCTTTGGCATCTCCTCGTTATCTTCAGTTGCGATCGATGTTAGGGGTGAAGGAAGTTGTCCTTGGGGGGTCTTAAGGAGTCCTCCTTCCTTTCACTTTTGTTCTCTCTTTTGGAGAGGAGTTTTCTCCTACAGGGTTTTTCTCCTTTTCTCCGGTTATGAGAGATTTGTAGTTCATTGCATTGTAGTTGTACATAGGTACCTAACAAGGCTTTATTGCCGAGACCCATAATGCATCTCATATTGCATATTGCACTTTCATTCTTTTTTGGTTCTCCCTAAGTTGCACTTAAGGGGGGGTGTTGGAGTGCACGTTTACTTTGATGCATGCTCTTAAGTCCAACTTTGCATTTAGTGCAGTAGGCGCATTATTGTTTTTGGTCTGTGCATTGATGGAGGATGGTCACCTGCTTTCCTTTTTCATCACCTGCTCCGCCGACCTTCTCTGCTGCGCATTACCATTTTGGACGGCTCCTTGTCTGTCTCTTGCTCTATTTAACAGGGCTTTGTATATTGTAAATTCATTCTTGATTAATGCAAATCATCGACTGGTTCATGTGAAGGGTTCTTTGTCTGCAGATCAAGATTCTGGATGCTCTATCATCTACCTTCTTCCAATTCGTGATCATAGGAGTAGACATGGCTCTGCAATCCTCCATCTCAAACCTCCTCAAGATTTTGATGCAGTATTTCCCTTGTCCAAGGAAAATCTCTCCATCTGTCTGCCATACCTCCATGCCTAGAAAGTAGTGCATAAGCCCCAAATCCTTCATCTCAAACTCTGCTGCAAGGTCCCTCTTGCTCTCCTCTATGAGCCCCAGTGAACCTGTTAAAAACAAGTCATCCACATAAAGAACAAGAATAAGAACCTCACCCCCAACCACCAAGTAGTGGAGGTTAGCATCTACTTCACTCTTCACAAAGCCCATTCCCTGCAAGTATCTATCAATGCGCTCATACCACGCCCTGGGAGCCTGCTTGAGTCCGTACAAATCTCTCTTCAATCTGCACACGTGGGTTGTACTGTTGTGTGCTACAAAGCCCTCTAGTTGTTCTATGTATACCTCCTCTTTCAACTCACTATTACGAAACGCCGTCTTGACATCCATCTAATGGATCTGCCATCCCATATGTGCTGCAAGTGAGATCACGACTCATATAGAAGTATACCTGGCCACTGGAGCAAATGTGTCCTCATAGTCTATTCCCTCCTTCTGAGAGAACCCCTTGGCCACAAACCTTGCCTTGTATTTCTCGATGCTACGATCTGCATGGTGTTTGATCTTATAGATCCAGCGTGATCCAACTACTGCCCTATTTGTTGGTCTAGGCACAACCTCCCACACATCGTTCTGCACTATTGAGGTATACTCCTCAACTATTGCATCTTGCCACACTTTCTGTTGTGCAGCCTCCTGATAACTAAAAGGCTCACTATCTACCAACTGACTAACTAATGCCATATAGTCATCATACCTAGCTGGTTGTCTCCGCTGTCTACTACTCATCCTAGGAGCTCCCACAAACTCCTGAGTATCCCTTTGTGACTATTGGTTCTTGCTACCAACTGTAGAGGATGAAGTATCAACCTCTATATCACCCTGATGCATCTCTTGGATTTGCTGCATCTGTTGCTCCATACTCTGCGATTTCTCAGCACCTGAGCTTGTGCTTGTACTAGTAACTATACTCGAGCTTCGCTGTCCTTGATCTAGTTGAATGATCCTTGGAGCTTCCACTAGCTGCTCACTCTGATCATCTACTGGCAAATCTCTAGACCTCCTGAATGCCTTGTCCTCCATGAACTTGACATCATGCCTAACTATAGTCCTCCTGGTCCCTAGAATAAATATTCGATATGCCTTTGAGGTTTCACTGTACCCCACAAAGTACCCCCTCTCTGCAGTCTGATCTAACTTGGAACGTGTCGCACCTAGAATGTGACAATACGCCAAACTCCCAAATATCCTGAAATGGCTGACATCTGGCTTCTTCCCTGAGAACACCTCCTCTGGTGTCATCTTGCCCAATACCTTATGTGGTACCCTGTTCTGAATATACACTACAGTACTACATGCCTCTTCCCATAAGTAACGTGGCATATCCTGGTCATGCAGCATAGCCCTTGCCGCCTCTGATATAGACCGATTCTTCCTCTCAGCAACCCCATTCTACTATGGGTTGTAAGAAACAGTCCACTCTCTCTTGATTCCTTCCCTGGTACAGAACTCCTGGAACTCTTTCCCTTTGTACTCGCCTCCATTGTCTGACCGAAGAACCTTTATCTTCTTGCCTGTCAAATTCTCCACAAGAGCTTTGAACTCTTGGAAGCGACTGAAAACCTCATCCTTGGTCTTCAAGAAGTATATCCAGGTCTTCCTGGAGAAATCATCAATAAAAGTAACAAAGTACTCATATCCTCCGAGAGACTTCGTCGACATTGGTCCACATATATCTGAATGTACTAGATCAAGAACACCCTTGGATCTAGTGTCACTCCTTGAAAAAGTTGTTTTCGCAAACTTCCCTAACACACATCCCTTACATACATCATCATGCTCTGTGCTCACCTCTAGAACACCTATCACTGTCTCACGAAGCAATTTAAGTGCTTCATGATGTATATGGCCCATCTTCCTATGCCATAGCTCTCCTTGATCTCTAGAATTGTTGTTGCTCATCAGTGCCTTATGAGTATCAAACTGCAACCTATAAAGTCGGCCGCTCCTAACTCCAATAGCTGTGGGTGATTTCCAATCCTTGTGCTTGATTAACACACTGCCCCTCTAAAGAGTACATTGTAACCTTTATCCTGAAGGACAGATATGGAAATCAAATTCATACCCAAACCTGGCACATGCAACACATCATGAATGGGAACTCCGCTTACCATTCTCCCTCTGAAATAGAACAGTCCCTTTCCCAACTGGATTGAGCTTGGACATGTTCCCCATAGAAATCTGCATTCTGATGTCCTCCTCCTTATAGCTGGAGAAGTACTCTCTAACTCCTGTCATATGAAATGATGCCCCACTATCTATATACCAAACACCCTGTGAGGTTGAGCTAGCCATACAAGCTATGAGAGCGAACTCATCCTCCATTCTACTAGAGAGCTCATCTGCACTTGCTGAAGCTGCTGTCTGCTTCTTGCCTTTCTTCCTTTGCGGGCAATCGCTGACATAGTGGCCAAACTCGTGACAGCCATAGCACTTGACTTTAGATAAGTCCTTCTTCTTCTCACCTTGTGGATTTGATCATTTACTAGACCCCTTCTTTGCTTTCCCTTTTCCTGCAAGGGCAACGTTCTCCTGTTCCGCTTCACTTTTCTGACTCTTGCTGTTGGTACCACTGACAAGACTAAGTCTAAGCTCCTCCTAAGTGAAGTCACTCCAAAGTCGATCCCAACTCGGCAAGGTGTCTCGTCCATTAATAACTTGAACAAAGACATCCCACTGCTTAGTAAACCCATTTAGGGCTATCCGCACTAGCTCGTCATCATCTGGTTTATCCCCAACAGCTACCAACTCATCCCTGACAAGTCTGAGTCTGGTGAGGTAACTTGTCACGTCCTCTCCCTTGTTCATCCAAGTAGTCCTCAACTTTTCTCTGAGAATCAACTTCCGGTTAGTGGTAGCATTCTCGTATAGATTCAGAATGGCATCCCACATCTTCTTCGCTGTATCTAACTCTGCAACATGTGGAACAATATGATCCTTCACACCATCAAGAATCAACCTCCTCGCCTTGGCATCTTCCTTCTTATATGCTAAGAGCTGTGTTGGATCTATAGGTACAGGTACAACACTGGTCACATATTCCTTGATCCCATTCTCTTCCAGCAACAAAGAAATTTTGGCTTTCCAGACACCAAAATTTGAGGCTTCATCTAATCTGTCCTGATCTCTTAAACCTGCTGAGGCCATCTCAAAAGATAAAAGAAAACAAATAATAATAACTCTGAAGAGGTAGAACTAGGTTTTATAAACCCTCTTTCCTGCACTGAGCTTTGTCTGCCCTCAGATTAGCTCTGATACCATGTGAAAATTCTATTGCAGTTACTGATTATTAATCTCCTATCTAATACATAGATTATTTGACTCTGAAAATTAATTCTCAGCAAATATCAAAAAATAACACAACTGCAACTTCACCAATTATAAAAACTCACAGAAATAGAGAAGAAAACATTCACAATAATGAACACAATATTTTTGGACAAATTGTCCATGAAAAAACCCCGAAGGGAAAACCACTACTGCAGATGAGGAATTATATTAAACTTCAGCAAATTAAGGAATACAAAACTGCTTGCCTCTTACTGGCAGAGCTCCGGCAATATTCTTCTCCGGAAATTCTTCCCTCAATTTCTCCTGCTGAAACTCCACAGCTGCTATCCCCAACGCTAACACTGCGCCCTTGCTAACACTGCAAGACTATTTGCTCTCACTGCAAATTTACTTGCTATCACTGCAAGTCTTTCTCAACTCTATACTTGTGTGTTCTCCAAATGCCCATTGATCCCCTTTTATACTTTTCTCATTGGAAAACCAATGGCCATGATTTAATCTCAATCAATGGCTAAGATTAAATAGACTCTAAAAACCCTAACTAACTAGATTCTAGAAGTCTCTAAAGGAAACAATTATTTAATTACATAATTATCTAGACAACTCAGCCCTTTCTAGAAGTCTCTAGAAAATAATTAAATAATTAAATAAACACGTCTTGGGAATGGAGACACCTGTCCAAGCTACATAAAAATCAACAGTTTGGTTCAGATTTTAAACCTTTCCCTCTCTATAAAAGTAAATGATAAAGGATTTAATGTGAAAAAAAGAGTGTTCTAAATGATAAAGATTTAGCGTGAAAAAAAAATTGTTATAAAAGTAAATGATAAAAGATCTAAAGTGAAGTTGAAAGGTTCTAAATGTAGCCCACCAGGGCTCAATTCTTGCAAAGTACAAAGGCTTTGACATCAAAAAAGGGATGAGACCGCGTGTTGCAGGAAATTTGGAGGAATGGATATTATATATATTATTTATAGAAACTTAACAAATATTATGAAGGGATAAAATAAAATAAAAGTCTTTAATATCTTCCAAATCGCCATAGTGGATGTGAAACTTTCATTTACTTACTAATCTCATGTCCCCATGCGGGTGCTTAACTCCATTTTCTGTTTAAATTTAAAAGCAATGGGAGTGTTCCCATGCATAAATTTTATTGTTGGGAAAGGATGATTTGGAATCTTTTCCTATTTTAATAAAGCTTAGGAATTGAAAAATACTCTAAAATAAGAGTTTAATGTCTACCTATAACCACCTCATGCAACTCGAAGTCATGGCAATGAGAATAGGGAGAATTAGAGATTGAATCACGAAAGGGGGAATGTTCTGCATTCATTGCGTTCCATGAGGTGATATCTCTTCGAAACATTCTGCTAAACGATGGATGTGCTTTTTCCATTGCTTCTAATTTGACATGCATGTCTACCATCAGAGCTTTTGTGCACAAAATTCTCTTTTAATGTCGCCTTAATGGATTGTGCATGCTCTGTTATATACCTTCGATTTTAGCACGGAAAAGAGGAAAACGGGAGAGATGAGGCGTATTACGTTGCCAAGGCCACCTCTCAGCTCTTTTCTCAGCTCATAGCTTCTTCACAGCCCAATGATGAGGACGATGAAGACTATTTTCCCTTCTGTTACAACTCTTCTTATGGCGACGATGTCGGTAATAGAAATAGTCACACCAATGCTTACACGCACCACAATACTGTTCATACTGATATCTCTACCGGAAGAATTGTTCGACCTCCCTCTCCTACATTGTGTATTTTGTGGACAAGAAGACTGCAGAAGGAGAAAAGTGCAAACAAACATAGAATCTCTTTGAATCACCTAAACCAACCTAGGGAGCTCGTGAGGTTCGAGAAGTTGTTGTTGAAAGAAATCCTTCGCTTATCTTATAGTCTGTATTATAGGCTATCAAAAAAGCTGCCAACGAAATGAATATATATCTCTTTGGAGCAAATGTTAGCAAATTAAAAAATATATCTGTTGAGTAGGGTAATAAGAACCGCTGAAATTTTCTCATTTTGACTTGAATACGATAACTGCGTTTATCCACAAAATACAACTTCACTTCAATACGGGTAACTACGTTTGTCCACTTGAAAATGTATTTATGAAGACGCAGAAAAAACCGGCGACAAACTTTCAACGGGTGAGATTGTTTTAACCGTCTTACGTTGCTTTTCGTCATCTTTTAACCGTGGATTTCACAAATCAGGTTGCTATTTTCAAATAGGATACGCCTTCGGCTTAATTATTTCATAATTGAGAGAATTTTGATGATTTATTAGAAGTAAATGATTTTTATTTTATTTTTTTATGAAAGATATTTGTAAGTATTTTTAAAAAATTGTTAAGGATTGTAAGTGTAATCTATCTTATATAAATACATACTTATCATCTTTGTATATTACATTGTTTAATATATTTGTATATTTCCTATTTATATATATTTGTTCTTGATATATATTTTGATTGTAATGAATAATGATTAATCTTATATATAGAAAATGAGCAATGAGGATTTTATATGTGAAAAAGACAAATCACTATAAAAATTTACCCAAAGCTTATGATTGTCCTATTAAATTAACAATGTATAGTTGAAATTAATATAGTTTAATAATTACAAAATCAAAAATGAGTTTCAAATTGTAGTGACTTCATAAAAGTACACTTCAAGTTACAAACCCAAGAAAATGAAACTTGAGAAGGCAATACATATAGCCCATACAATAGCTTGACAATACATATAGCTAGCCAATATGTATTTTTTTACTAATGGAGTAGCTTCAAAAATGAAATGTCATGAACAAGCCACAATAGTAAAATATATCTAAATATTGCAAAAATGCAATATGATTACTACTCCACTAGAAGCCTATTGTGCTTGGACACCAATATGACGTGGAATCTTTGCAATGCACTAGATTTCTCTAATATTTTATTGCAAATGACCATTTATGTTTAGTTTTGCCACATTTCCTTCAACGACCAAGCTTTGTAACCAACTTGGGTCAAATCCCGACACCCAATTCAAGTCCTTGGCCTCTTTATCTTTCTTCTTATATATATATATATATATATTACTATTATCTTTTGCATTTTGAAGCTCTCAAATGATCTACAAGAAATATTATCAACATATTAAAGGCTTTTGAGCACTCTTCTATCCAACTAAGGTTTCCTTTAACATTCTAGCATCCTTTAGAACATCTTTCGTGTGCTTCTTTATGGATTTTCATCTCCCTTCTTGGTGTGAGGCGATTCTGCTCTAGCCTTCCTTTTTATTTCCATTTTCTTTTTACATTTGTCAATCCATTTATCTATCTCTAACACTTTTTAAATTTTCATTTAAATTTGATAAAATATACACACTAGTCTACTTCTCCTTGTATACCTAAGAGTAATATTAGTAGAATTTTATTTATTTCTCTAGTTCTGGTACCTAGGTTAAGAACACACACATATTGTACTCCAGTTTAAATATCATTTGCTACCAACGAAGGTTGAAAGACAAAAATAGTGGCTTGACCATTCATGGAAAGCTCCTAACTAGCCCCAAACCTTCCTTCTTATCCTTGGTGCAATTTCATTGAAGATCACAATCACATGAAGGTTTGGTTTTATTTCTCTCATATTCTTTATCTCTTTATTTTTCTATTCATTTAACATCATTTTAACATTGTTATATTTTTTAGTATATTTTGGAGTATTATTGTGTTGGTGTTTCATCCTCTATGTGTAAAAAAACTAGACTTCCATATAGGAAATTATATTTTGTAACTATTTTAGATGACAATATGTGACTTGGACTATAGTGCATTATGAGGACTATAATGCATCTTGCATATTTCCATACATCATGACTACATCCTAAGTAGTGAGCTCCATTTTATTACATCAAATTCTTTTTCCCCATTTATTTATATAGTTTTGAATTCAATTTGCTAATTATATATTCTATTCTTTTGTAAATCAATATTTGATAACCCAACTTTCTTTCTCATTCACTTAGTTTAAGTAGAAAAGGAGAAATTTACCTAGATAAGATTTCATTTTGATTTACACTTTTAGTAGAAGATTTAAAGTTCATCAAAATATCAAAAATAAAAATATAAGATTCTCATCTAGTGTGTAGTGTAGAACAATCAAATTTGTTAGTAAAAATAAACTAATTTTTTTTTCTTCATATTAAATTTTTGTTAAGCTAAAATTCTTCACTTCTAATTTTATTTATTGGTTCATCTGGTATATTTTGTTGAACTCAGTGTATTGTGTCATGTGACACTCATTTTCATGACCTTCACAACCTAGTCTCTCTTCTCTAATCATATCATTCATAGAAATCTCTATAATTTAATGTGTCTTATTCTTGATTTCTTACTACTCCTATTTTAATGAATCTTTATTTTTCATATGATCTAAACATTACAAATCTTCCTAAATTACCTACTCTTACCACCACATATCATGGCACTAAGGGAGGCATCAACCATGAAGCTACCCTTGGAACTGCAACACAAATTAAGGCATGCCACCTTTATATCTACATATTGTAGACTATCAATCATATATTATGAAACAAAGAAAAAGAGGTGTGACCCGAAATGGATTAACCAAATGGATGCACCTTATTCTTCTTAATTTCATTCAATTATGAGGGTTATAATGCATAAATTATAATCAAAAATCAAACCTAACCAATATAGCAATCAAAAGGTAGGTTTTAAGAGGTTCAAATGTTGTGTGCCTATTGCAAAAAGTGTTTTTTCGAGCCTTGCTAAGGACTCATTCGCCTAGTGGTGAATGGGTCCTAGCTAGGGTTCTAGAAAATCAATTTTTGGGTTATGTTCTTCAATTTCTACAACTCCAAACTCCAAGTATTTAGCTCTCAAAAGTTGAAAATGAATTTTGTAGAAGACTTTTTGTGATTTTGCAAGAAAGGTGACAACTTTGACAACTTTTTCTCTCCACTTGATCTTCAACCTAAAACCAAACCTTGTTGAAACCTTGGATTGCAAATCTCAAACTTAGCATGAAATGGCCTCAATAAGTGTAGATCTTGAACATGAACTTGACATAAGATAATGGCTTTGAACACTTGAACTTGATCACCAATGCTACATCATCACAATAGCTCAACAACGTGCATGACTTTGACATGATGATTGATATCTTGATTGTTGTAATAAACTTCAATAATCTTCCTTTGAATGCCTTAGAAATGCTCTTGTAAAATGCTCACTTGAATGCTCTTAAGATAACTTGAATTTACTAGGTGAAACTATGTGAACTAACCTTGTATTTATACGTATCTTACTCTTAATTCCTGAAATTCAAATAACATAAGCCGACATCAGATCTAGGATTTGAAATCATTAAAATACCACCAAAAACATATTCCAAGGGGTGGTCCTAGGGTTAAGTGAGGCCCTATTTTCCATGTGGAAAATGGGTCCTAGCATGCTTAACTAGCACACACTTTGGGGGATGTTAAATGATATGTGAAAATGGAGCCCTAGGACCTAGTGAGGACCCATTCGCCAGCTGGTGAATGGGTCCTAGGTCACTAGCCTGGGACACATACCTTGTAAAATTAAATGTTGTGTAATATTATCATTTAAGAGTGTCGGGTTTTATCCCTTAGAATCTGCAATTAATTAGGCTTGGATTTGAATTAAAGGGTCCAATTAACCTCAAATTAACCTTAATTCATTAATAAATCCCTAGATTAGTGTGAAAGTGTGAAGATACACTTTACAACACCCTAAATAAGGCACCATTAAGTCCATTTTATCTAAAAGGGCCCTAAATTTAATCTGGTGTAAAACACATTACAACACTAAATCAAGGCAACATTAGGCTTATTTTAATATTAATTATTCCCAAATTAAGTGTGAAAAAGGGATACTTTTTTCTACACTACATTTTTTCCCCACTTTAGTGAGAGTGTGATCCCCATGTCAAACTCACACTAAAGTAGAAATTCAAGACACTCATGTATACAACAATGACAAAGATACACAATCATACACTATTAAAGACCAAAAAGAGTCAAGCCTAAATGGTCCAACGTGATGTGGAACACATCTAGACTATCGATTTTGTGCTCACTCTGGGGTAGTGGAACCTCAGGCCATCCACTAGGTGAGTATCCCTCCAAGAAGGTAGTTTAGTGAGAAAGTCATGCCTGCATGTTAGCTCTCACTATACTTACCATACCAAAGCTATCCCTCTGATGACTCCAACAGGGTGCCACTCACATTCCTTCTTTGTGATTAACAAGTTGTGTTATGCTAAGCACTTATGCACATGACAAGGCTCCACAAGTAAGCAAGGTGTGTTATGCTAGGTGGCCTTGATTCTAGGGTTTCAAGCTTCACAAGGTTAGCACTTTTTGTGTTATGCCAAACACTTATGAACATTATTTATATAGATTTTTGTTAAAAGGGACTTCGCCTCATTCGTGTAAGGTCTTCTTCTTAAGGAACATTGTGCCTAATGTCTCCAAGAGAGGATAATTCAAGAGTATCAAATTACAACTTAGGGGATGCCTTGCATCGCATCAAGCCACTAAGAGAAATTCATACAATAAGAAATATCGCACTCTTGGAGGACACCAAACTCAATGAAATCACCAAGAAAAGGATGTGTCACATGAAAAAAGAAAATTGCACCATGAAACATGCAAAATGTCGAAAGATATCATCGATGTATGCCCCCACTTCAAAGCGGTTGCTAACACCATTGATGTGAGCAATCACTTTAAAGTAGCCAATTTTTACTCCGAAGACATGAGAGATTTCCTTGGAAAACCCTATGCCAAGTCATATGTTTCTGAAATAAAGCTATGTCACAAAAAAGGAGGGAGGGGTTGCCCCTAGAAACACATAAGGGATCTATGGATTCGGGGTCAATATATTTGTGCTATAATGTTGTCATAGAGCAAGGAAATGTCATCATTCCCCAAATACTCATAGAACTAGAAGAATGACACAAAGAGAGCGAAAATAAAGAAAAAATCCTTTTGGGTCAACATGAAAGAGACCTAAATGTCTCAATGCCTTGCATGTCATCCCTAAAAGGAAGACATAAGACAAGCAAATAGATAAAATTCTTACAACATAGAGAAGAATGTAAGGTACATATACAAGAATGCATAAAAAGAGAGAGATACATCAAACGAAACAACACGAGGGATCACATTACGCACATGCAATCACATAACTTAGAAACATGAAAAGAAACAATGCAAAAGACTAGTAAGGTACATGTGAGTCAACCTATAGTAGGTCGTTTGCATATCCCAATCTCGATCAATATATACGGAAGGCAGACAACTAGCCAAAGGGACAATGGAAAGTTCCAAAACTAGGACAAAGGCTATCTAACCCCTTGCCCCCACTAAGTGCAAGACAAGGATGAGCTGAGATAGGTGATGAGAATGAACTCCTTGTGATAAAAAGAATGATTTTCAATGAATGTGTAACATGAGATAGTGAGAATACTAGGATTCTACAACCATTACATGGCAAGGAGCAAGGTGCATGCTTTTTTAGTTAAGTTTGATTCTTAGAGGGTGCAAACTTCTTTAATATTTTATTTAAAGGAAAACAAAATTTATCAGTATGATGGCCAAAGAATCTATGATCTTAAGCACAATATGGTTCATTCTTGTTAGTTTTCCTTTGTGTCAAGTTTTCACATTTAGGTGGCAATTCAATCAATTTCCAACGTGTAAAAGAGTATAGAAGATTGTCTTGGTTTTGGATAGTTGTAATGAGTTATAAAGAGATTCAGGAGGTTCATACAACTGTTGTAACTATATCTTTTGATGATCATGCATTCATAGTTTTGTCTTCTTTGGTTTTATTACTATGTTGTCATCACTTTCTTCCTCTAACTGTAAACCATTTCCTTTTTCAAAAAAGGATGTGTTAGGAGTTGTAAAGTGATCATAATTTGTTGGTTTTTTTTCTCTTATGTGTGGGAGATGTGTAGTAAGGAGGTTGAGGAGGTAAATTTTGTTTAATGATATGGACCAAAGAGCACATGAATTTTATCACTTCTTCATGTTTAAGCATCATTCTTAGGTTCCCTATGAGAGAAATGACATTACTAGCAATAGGTTTGGTTCTCATAAAGTGTTGTAAAATCTCTAATTCTTCATCTAGCCTCCTTATGTTGTCTTGTGGGATATTAGCAATATAATGCACATCATTTGTATGAAGGTAAGTCATGGGAAATGAGGTACATGCTTGTTATGATCCATAGGGGGTTGATTATCAACACTATTAGAAAGAGAGTTAGAAAACCCAAGATCCATGGAGAATGGTGTATCATAGAATGACATGAGTTTCGAACTATGTCTCACAATAGTATTGCTAATAGGAAACCAAGTTGTAAAGCTCATACAAGTTTCACAAACATAGTGTGCAAACCCAAAATGGAAAGAGGCTTAAAATGCAATGCAATGACCTAAAATGTAATGTGTAAATGCAATTTTCATATTCTAAACAAGGTAATTTTCCAATTACACTATGCAACAATCTAAAAATGAAGTCTCGTAAATGTAATTTTGAAATTAGGAAATGCACTAAACTAAATGTTCCAATTTAAGGTAGATATAATGAATTTGATGAAACAGAAACTTGACAAACTGAAACAAAAATCTGAACGCAACAAACAGGAACACAGAATTGAAGATTTTAATTTCCAGGAATGCAAATCAAGACCTGCTCAAGGACTCATTATCCTTCATGGAAAAT